>PYFS01000867.1:0-191096 GCA_003671545.1 Ophiognomonia clavigignenti-juglandacearum | reverse complement strand
TACGATTAAAAGAGGGTGCGTTATTAAGGGATATATTATTTGACTGACTAGCTTTATCAATTACACCTTCACCCATCCTCCTTCTGCGTGGCGCGGGAGCGCGCGGGAGTGCGGGTGGTGGTGTGGTGGGATATTACAGAACACTATCTTGGGGTATCCGACTCCGAGATACCTAAGTCTCTTGGAAACCCAAACTAACAAGCAGACCGGTCTGAACAAAAAACAAACCCTCTTTTTGCTTTCCCCTCGGAACTCGGCCCTACCAGAGATGACCAATCTGCCAGCTATCCAGCTCCCTCCCGACATTCTGGACACCATCCCTCCCTCCTACAAAATCATACAGACTGTACCTAGGTACTCCGTAGAACATACCTAGATAAGTACCTAGGTAGATCCTCACTCCTCCGGAACTTCAACGCCGCGCCGCGGCTGGCCCAGGATCAGGCCTCTAGCGGACATTCCCACGCTACGTTTGCTCCACCCTTGAAATCCGTACCTGCATCAAGCGATCGGCCTGAGCCGTTGCCTGGGGTTTGGGGTCAGTGGCCCCACACAACAAACCAAAAAAAAACACTCCACCACCACAGTCTCTTTTTTCTTCTGCTCGTGACGGAGCTTGGCCAAACTCCACTGCTTCTGGAAGGAAATGGGGCCAGGGTCTGTTCGCTTTTGCCCCGGCGGCCATCCCTTTCCCCGGGGAAGGGGGCCAGCATTGTTATAAACTACGTGGCCTTTTTTTTTTTTTTTTTTTTGTTGGTTTGAAGAGTGGTTGGTTGTTGGCCCTTGACCGCAACAGCCTGAACCCCGAACCTTTTTCACCCAGTGAGTCGGAAGCGAGATTCGGAAACTGCGTTGCGCCGGGCGCCGAGGCTGGAAGGGTTCGCACTTCGGTCATGGGAGAATGAAAGCCAGCAAGGCCAGCCAGCCCTGTGTGGGAGGCGAGAGAGGGTCGCACTACGAGTTCAGGCTGTCCTAACGGCTCATTCAAGCTGTCAAAGGCTGCTCCTAACCATGAGAGACTCTGTTGGTGGGAAATTTCGTCACTAATTACTATATCACTAAAGATTGATGCCTGACATCTGTCACTGGATGTTTGGCCTGTCAAGTTGATCACGACCGGGTTTTTAGTCTCGGAGTCCTTCATACTACCATTATCGGCCCTTCTGTCACAACTTATTTACATTATATACTCGGTCTGTCCGTCCTTCTAGGGCTCCCATGTCGTACACCCTGGATCCCGAGAACACAGGAAGCTTTTCCCGGGGCGAAGGCAAATGCTAAGAGACCACCCTGGAAATTCGTGCTCGCTCAAACAATGTTCTGACCGGCCTGTGTCACGACCACCCGACAGTTGCACCAGAACGTCAACGCTCCCCCCCACCCCCAACCTCCCTCCATCCCCGGCTCGCACCCGCGTCTGACGTTTCAATACCGGGCGCGCCCCTGACTATCCCGTCCATCATCATCATCACCATCATCCTCCTCCTCCTCCTCCTCCTCCTCCTCCTCTTCTGCCCCCCTTTGTGATCAGCGAGTAACACCCAAAGTCTCCAGCGAAAAAATTGGCACTCCCGCGTCAGGCCGTGGACCCCTTACCCTTAGGCAAGTGATGCCAAGTAGGGGTTCGGAAGCACCCGTAGCGTTTACTCACCTTACCTCACGAGGACTGGCGAAACAGTAAATGGAGTACCGAACCCACCATACGGCCACCCAGGCGCGGCCGCCGGCGACGAGAATAGATGCATACCGTATCCACTCCCCGTGTTTATGCATGTACAGTACAACGTGACAGCACTGTACAGCACTGTACGGTAATTCAATGCCCTTACATAACCTCGGCTCCGGACCGAACGGCCCACGCTGCCGGTGACGATCGGGAAGTTGGGCTGATCCCTGTTGTGCAGCGCAGCTAGCCAGCCTTACCAGGCTGTTTCGCATATGATGTATGCGTGTGCGACGCGGAAGACAAGAGTTCAGACGAAACAGTTCGTCATATGCAAAAGCAATGGGGGTGCAAACACTTGCGGGATCGCCAGTGTCTGTGAGAAGAGAAAAGTGGTTTGGGAAGAAAATTCAGATGACACCGGCCCTGAACATCAGCGCAAGCAACGAGGCTGTCAGTGTGGTGTGGGTGGGGTTGACGTTTGTGCAAACTTTGGAGACAGAGCGCGGTCCCGATGAGAACCTCACTCCCGCAAAGCGAGAAATGCCTGGTCACCTCTGCCCCATGCCTTTGCCAAAGTGACAGCTCATTCCGCCCTTTCGAGTGATCAGGCGATATGGCGCCGACAAAGTCGCGAGGCGCGGAAATGGGAATGCCCTCATGAGCGGCAACTCATAATGAGCTGTCCGATGTCAGATTTCGCGGCCTCTGCGGGCTCTCATATTTCGGGATAGACGTCCCTAACAGAAATTGCGTCAGTGAAAGAAGCAAAGTCTGTGCGTCGCAGCGAAACATGCAAGTGATAAATGAGAGAAAAGGTCTTTTTCCGTCTTTTTGAGATGAGACAGCGACGAACAAAGTGCAGATCCGGCGCCGTGCAGAATCTTATCACCAATCCCGTGCTTCGCACAACACGCGTTTGGATGCATGATTGCTTCTGCGCAGGCAAGGACACTCCAAGACCAGCTGCAAAACCAATCTGAGCGACGTTGCACCGAGTCGGCTTGAGCGTCCCGAGCCCCCGGTATATGCCACCGGTGCGGCACCAGGTGATGAAAAACAGGAGAAACACAAGGAAAGGGGAAGAAAAAAACAGACTCACGTCCTCCTAACAAGCGGCATTCGCGCTCTCACGCCCTCCCACACCTCCAAGTCAATATCCACCAGCCCCAACGCCCCCACGGCGCCCTCTTCCATAACCATTTCCCCCGCCTTGCCCGCCACCTCCCTGACCCCGGGCAGCGCAACCACCACCTTCCCCCACGGATCCACCACCATACTCCGCCCATAACTCACCCTGCCCCGCTTCCTCGCCGCCCCCTCCTGGTCGTCGTCGTCGCCCCCCGCCGCCGAATGATGATGCCACCCGGCCTGCGCCGCCGCCACCACCCAGCACTGCGCCTCGATCGCCCGCGCCCGCAGCAGCGTCTCCCAGTGCGCCTCGCCGGTGGGCACCGTGAAGGCGGACGGGTACACGAGGACCTGCGCCGGCGGCGGTGATGCGTCGTGCTGCTGCTGCTGCTGCCCTGGGGATGCTGAGGCTGAGGCTGAGCGCGGTGGAGGGGGCTGGGCGAGCGCGAGCGCGGGCTCCGCGAAGCGCAGGTCGAAGCAGATCAGGCTGCCGATGCGGCCGACGGGTGAGGCGAAGGGCGGCGTGAGGGCGGTGCCGGCTTGGGTGTGCGCGGACTCGCGCAGGGCGCCAAAGTCGAAGAGGTGGAGCTTGTCGTAGCTTTTGGCGGGGTCGATGGTGCCGGTGGGGGAGATCCAGATGGTGCGGTTGAGAAGCTTTGTCGGGGGCTGCTGGTGGTCGCCCGGAGTTTTCCCTGAGGAGGCTGGTGCGACCGGAACGTGGATGCCGACGTGGACATGCAGCTTGTGCTCTTGGGCAGCGGCCTGAAGACCTTGGACGAAGGGGGAGTCGGACTCGGATTTGGCGAGGGAGAGCGATTCTTGGGGAGACGAGGCTATGTAGTCGGAGGCTTCGGGGAAGAAGATCACCTATGTTTGTGTGAGCGGTGTGTCTGGCATCCGACACAGACCGGACATGAGACTGCGGTCATTCCTCGCGGGCATTGAGCCACGCTGAACAGAAAGCATCACTTGACTCGCTACGCAGGTCTGTCTGCCGGAATGGGCCCAAAGAAAAGAAGATAGCACACCTTCGCGCCCTTCCCAGCCGCCTGTGCCATCAAGCTGCGGCACTGCTCGAGGTTATGCGCCATAGACGCCGTCGAGCAGATCTGACCCACCGCCTTTATATCGCGCACATGAAAGGTCAGCTTTGAATTCGCTGTCTTTTCATTTCCATATAGTAAGTACTCACCGCCAAAGTCATTCTGAAAGAGCTTGAGGAGAAGCTGCGGCGTCCTGGCTGTGGTAGCGCGATGAGGCTGGTGGCTGGAGAATGGGCACGGCGGCAATGGGCGTGAATTTTCGGCACCAGATTTCGTGTTCGTCTGAAGTTTAGGAACATAGGGCGGAGGATAAAACGAGTGAGTCTGGCTTAGATGGTGTGTCGTGGTGAATGCCGCCCTTATAGAAAAGAGACAGGAAAGACGTCAACAGCTTGCCCGGCACCGGCACCGGAGTTGTCCATCCGGCTTGCGAATCCGCCCCCCCCCCCTTTCCCCCTAATGTCCCCTTCCCTCAAAACCACCTCAAAGCACTACCCAAGAGGTTTTCACCGTACGGACACACATTCGATCCTGCCCCTGTGATAGGTAGGGAGTGATTGACGGATCCTACAACAATATCACCAGTTCGGAGCCTTGTTGGTATTTCACCATTTTCATTCGCGCTATGTACTTATAGGCCCGCAAGACCGGCTCTTTTCGTCCGGGAGGCTGTCCCATATCTACCAGCCTGATTTGATTTGCGCCTCATTCAAACCGCGCGCATGAGGTATCCATTTGCCTCTGTACAATGTGGTCCACGATCCACGAGTATTTGTTCCCTACTTGCCCGAGAACCGTGTGAATTGTCGCGGAAGTTTCCGTCTTATCCGCCGAAGAAAGTCCACCAAGCGCAGTCGTCGTTATGTTCCCTGTTTTCCCCCCTTCCTCCCTCCTTCCTTGGTATCTTCTTAAGAGCTTTGGAGAATTGAAATCCCCAAGGGTTGAAAGGGGAATAATGAGCGCCTTCCAACAGACCGAAACCGTGTGATGCCCCCTTCCATTCTCGTAAAACGCCAGGCTATAAACGCAAATCGCAATGAATTCCACCCATCAAATGCAAAGTATTAGTCTCGTGAGGAGATCAAAGAGGACTTGCAACCGCCGGTGACTGTTGGAGATCCCAGCAGCAGCTTTGAGAAATGAACTTGACCAGCTGGTCATCAATCTCGTGTGAGGTCGAGTGAAATAGCAATGTGCTCCACATTGCCATCTTTTGAACATGCTACCCATGGCAAGGATATGCCGGACCATCGTGCTAAAGAGCACTGTACTCTCTCCGCCAGTCCGCAAACTGCAATCCACAATACCCCTTTTGAAGGCCTGACCATGTTGTTACGCTCAGTCAAGCCATCTGTATGTTTTCGCCTTGTTCAAGGCCTGCGCTGCATATTGCGCGCCTTGTAGAGAGATAGCTCATCCCTGCGATCACGCTCAAGAGCGTGGATCCAATCGCGCAGCTGGATGTTCTTGCCCTTCTCGCTGTACTCGCGCCAAGTGCCCATCACGCTGCGAGGCTCAGGAGTGAGAGCCGCGTCCTCAGGGGCCTTGGAGGCAGCCGCAGATGCAGGGGTGCTAGCTGCGCCACCTGCAGGCCGGGACGGGGTCCGGGGACTGGATGCGCCGCCAGTCATCCACGAGTACTTCTTCTTCTTGCCACCCAGGAACTGGGCGGTGGTGCTGTTGACGCTCTCGGCCGAGGCGTCATGCTTCTGAGCCGCAATCTTCTTTGCCTCCTTCTTGGTAGGCGCCTTGTCGGGCTCGGGTGCCGAGGAACCGGGGGTGGGAGCGCTGGAGCCAGCGCGAGAGCCAGATTGCGCGGCGGTCTCCTCTGCACGACGCTTCTGTCGTTTGCGAAGCCGCTCTTCCTCCTGGCGGCGCTCTTCGCGAGCCCAGTCACGCAAATACTGCGAGTGGGCGTTGAGAGGACCTGTGGAAATGTGTTAGGAGGTCATTGGATAGCAGGAAAACAGTCGACGTACGCTTCTTGGTGGTGACAGAACCATCACCAGCAGTACCATTGGCACCCGCACTATTCTCTTGAACGTCATTTGGATCGTAAAGGCCGACAGCATCCAGGGGAATACCATCCTCGGCCCAAGCCATAGGAATCACACCATGAGATGACTGCTGTCGATGAGTCGCCAGCTTGTCGCACTCGGTGATAAGACCTACAACACGTTGCTTGGCACCCAGAGAGATCAGAGTGAGCTGATCTGCCAGGAAACTCTCCGTGGGCACGACAGAGCCGTTAACCTCGACCATGACGCCATCGGGGCCAACCATGGTCGTAACGGTCAACTTGGGAGCGGGAAAGTCGGCCAGGTTTCTGGACTTCTGGACATGCGCCTGTTGAGGGTTGTTCTTGTTGTCCAGGTTCAGCTCGATGTTGTGGCTCTTTGCGATCTTGTCCATGCGAGCGTGCAGGGCGGCCCAGTTCAGGAAGGGGTTGTTGTGCTCGGCAGCGCGCGTAGTGGCCAGACGGTGAGCAGAGTCGTTCCATTGGCGCTCAGCTTCGCGGGCCGCGTACTCCTTCTGAGACATGCCACCGATGTCCTCGCCTGCCTGGGTGAAGGTGCGGTTGCCAGGCTCACTCGCAGGCAGAACATCGTGGGCGTAAGAGCTGGTGTAATACTCGGCAAGCGCATTCTCCTCGTCTCGAATGTTCACACCTGTACCCATAAGACTGTCTGTGACATCGTACTCGTACTCGCGCTGGGGGCGACCGGTCGGAGGACCCATGGCACCAGGAGTGGGCGGGGCAGTGACGGCGGGCGCAAAGGTTTGGTTGGTGTACTGTTGCTGCGACTGTTGTTGCGGTTGCGGTTGCGGTTGCTGCTGTGCTTGTTGCTGTTGGGGGTTTTGCTGCTGCTGGCCAATCGATGTGGTCGCGGTGGGGGATGGAACAGAGGCCATGGTAGGAGATGCAGTGCCGGTAGGGCTGTACTGAATGTGAGGTGGTCGAGAGTAGCCGGTGTTGGTGTTTGGGTTGTGAGGGGGATTGCGATTCACGACGGGCGCAAAGTGCGGCTGCTGGTTAGGAGCGGGTTGCAGGCTCTGATACGTGGCAGGCGCGTTTGTAGGCGACGAGACGTTGGGGCTAGCAGGACCGTAGCCAGGCGACGCGATCGAATATGGGGAGCCGGGCTGGGAGTTGCTGAATGAACCTGCGCGTCCAGGTGGGGCTTGGGGTCGATTATTAACGCCTTGGGAAGGAGCACCGGGGAGCGCGAAACCTGGCTGCTGCGCGGCAGGAGAATTGCCGGCAGTCAAGGGCCGACCGTTGTAGATCTGACCCGGGTGCTGGGGCGTGTAAGTCCTTGGTGGTGGGACCTGACCCTGGGTGGGGTGAGCCATTATGTGCAACGGGTGTTGATGGCTGAGGGCGTGATAGATGGGAAGTTGACTCAGGGTCGGCGGGTTGAAATAGTTGTCGGCGGGGAAGGTTGGATGAGACGATTTAGAAAGGCTGGCATGGACTCCTAAAAGCGCCCCAGTGGTGAAGAAGTGAATGCGATGTGGTGCGCAGTGTGTGCGATTAAGACAAGGGGGTTGTCGCGTCTAATGGTGATGGCGATGGGATGGCGGGGTTGAGGAGGGGGTGTGAGTCGTCGTGAAGGGAGGTGCTAGGACCCAGGCAGGTGCCTGCCTAGCTTCTCAATAGCACCTCGAATTTTGTGAAGAGAAGTCCGCAACCCATTCATAGACAGAAGCTAGCTGCAGATACAGTCTGAACTTTGCATCAATATCAAATTCAGCATGAATGGAGCTGAGAGAAGCTGTAGCAATGGGCCTGGTCGTTGTATGTTGCAGAGGTGAAAGTCAAGGCGAACAGTCGATTTGAGACTTGGCTTGCTCGATTGCCGGTCACATGACGCCTGATCCCGGCAGCTTGATCCCTGTCACTCAGCCTGCGGCGCCGACTCCCAACCTCGAGATCAACATCTCATCTTGGCTCCTTTTGCGACAACAGCCTCAAAATGCAAACTACCAACATTGATTTGCCCAGCGAATTCATGAGGAGAAAAGTGATGACATAATCCTAATCAGGATAAACCTCCGCCCAACCAGTCCTCACTTATTTCTAAGTTCTAGAGTACCTATAGCAAGGGGTTGGCTTGCTCATATGCTCAACTGCTCAACTTGCTCCACCACAACCCTCCCAATCCTGGATTGCATCCATTGTTCAGTCTGAAGGCCTTCGGAAGCCAAGGACACCACCCATCACAGTCACACAGCAAAGAACATCACACCAGCCATCATGGCTTCAAAGCGCAAGGCTGCGGCCATGGCTAACGCTGTTAACGATGAGCCTGTGGATCCCTCGGACGAGCTCAAGTTCATCTGCCTCGGGGGTGGAAACGAAGTCGGCCGGTCATGTCACATCATCCAGTACAAGGGCAAGACGGTCATGGTATGTACCTGTTCCTTCCCCTTCCCAATCCGACGAGTCAACCCGCTAATCCGAATACAGCTTGACGCCGGCCAGCACCCAGCGTACGATGGACTGGCTGCATTGCCTTTCTTCGACGACTTCGACTTGAGCACCGTCGACGTACTGCTCATAAGCCAGTAAGTGCTCCCAAATCCCCTTGCTTAAAATGTTGGGACTGGGCCGTGATGGTGTCTTTGGAGGAAAAGGCTGCGCCTTTACATCGGGGGTTTCTGCGCTCGTTGTCCGCCATGTCGAACCCCTTACCTTCTTGGGCAGTGGACTTTTCTCCCTGTACCATTTTTGCCCCTCCCCTCATGTATCGAGCAATACAGAATATCAACAATTTGCAACCATTGGCCCCTCTGTACTGAGCCTCTGTCTCGTGAAACCAAGCTCCGCCCCTCTTTGATGCCATCATGTAGCTAGACCAGATATCCTACCTAGTCCACGGTTTTGTTGGTCCATAACGCTCCATACTGACAGCTTACAGCTTCCACATCGACCACGCTGCTTCGCTGCCATACGTCTTGGCCAAGACCAACTTCAAGGGCCGCGTCTTCATGACCCATCCCACCAAGGCCATCTACAGATGGCTCATCCAGGACAGTGTACGCGTCGGCAACACCTCCTCAAATCCGACCAACCAGCCTGTATATACCGAGCAAGATCACCTCAGCACCTTTCCGCAAATTGAAGCCATCGACTACTACACCACGCATACCATCTCCTCCATCCGCATCACTCCTTATCCGGCAGGCCACGTCCTCGGCGCTGCCATGTTCCTCATCGAAATTGCTGGACTCAACATCTTCTTCACTGGCGATTATTCACGAGAGCAGGATCGTCATCTGGTGTCGGCCGAGGTCCCACGAGGAGTCAAGATCGACGTGCTGATCACAGAGTCCACATATGGCGTTGCTTCGCACGTGCCGCGTCTTGAGCGTGAGCAGGCCCTCATGAAGTCCATCACCAGTATTCTCAACCGTGGTGGCCGAGCGCTTCTTCCCGTCTTTGCCTTGGGCCGAGCGCAGGAACTGCTTCTGATTCTGGACGAATACTGGGCGAAACACCCAGAGTACCAGAAGGTGCCGATCTACTACGCAAGCAACCTAGCCAGAAAGTGTATGCTGGTGTACCAGACTTATATCGGCGCCATGAACGATAACATCAAGCGCCTGTTCAAGGAACGCATGGCCGAGGCTGAGGCGACCGGTGACGGTGCCGGGAAGGGAGGACCATGGGATTTCAAGTTCATTCGATCCTTGAAGAGTCTCGACCGGTTCGAGGACGTCGGAAGTGCCGTCATGCTGGCCAGTCCTGGTATGCTGCAGAGTGGCGTCAGCCGTGAGCTCCTCGAGAGGTGGGCGCCCAGTGACAAGAACGGTGTGATCATCACCGGTTACAGTGTCGAGGGCACCATGGCCAGGCAGATCATGCAGGAACCCGAGCAGATTCAGGCCGTGGTTACGAGAAATGCCGTTGGTGGACGCAGGGCTCCCGGTGGCGATGCGGAGAAAGTCATGATACCCCGGAGATGCAGTGTTCAGGAGTTTTCCTTTGCTGCTCATGTGGATGGCAATGAGAACCGCGAGTTCATTGAGGAGATTGCTGCACCAGTAGTGGTGAGTTCTTTGATCCTCCCAGCCTTCTTGCCATCTTGAAGGGACTCCAAGACAATGCTAACTATCTCAGATCTTGGTCCATGGCGAGCAGCACAACATGATGCGTTTGAAGTCCAAGCTTCTATCTTTGAACTCGAACAAAGCCGTCAAAGTCAAGATCTACAGCCCCAAGAATTGCGAAGAGCTGCGCATTCCCTTCAAGCAAGACAAGATTGCCAAGGTCGTCGGCAAACTCGCCTCTATCAACCCACCTGCACAGCTTCCCGGGCCTGAAGATGACACACAGCTCATCACGGGCGTCCTCGTACAGAATGATTTCAAACTCTCATTGATGGCCCCGGAAGACCTGCGCGAATACGCCGGCCTCAACACCACCACTATGGTCTGCAAGCAACGCATTCGTCTATCGGCTGCCGGTATAGACCTCATCAAGTGGGGTCTCGAGGGCACCTTCGGCAGCATCGACGAGCTGCCCGAGATGAAGGCCAAGCAGGAGCAGGTAGCTACCGACAGTAACGGCGAGGTAGCCGCCGAGGAGACCAACCCGGTCCTTGCCGGCTACCTCGTCATGGGCTGCGTCAGCATGCGCTACCGCGCCAACGGCGAGATCGAGCTCGAGTGGGAGGGTAACCTGCTGAACGACAGCATCGCGGATAGCGTCCTGACGGTGCTGTATAGCGTTGAGACCAGCCCCGCGGCCGTCCGCCGCTCCGCTCAGAAGTCCAAGCACAACCACTCACACGACCACAACAACGGCGCCACCGACGCAGACACTCACGACGAAGACAGCGGCTATACCCTCCCCAAGCGCAACCCCTTCGCCAATGTCACGCCCGAGGAGCGGCTCGAGCGCCTCTTCATGTTCCTGGAGGCGCAGTTCGGGGCAGACAACATCGCGCCCATTACCGAGCCGAAGCTGCCCGAACTGGATGGCGTTGTCAAGAAGAAGGATGAGAGCAACGGCGACAATGTCAAAATGGAGGAGGGCGAGGGCGAGGATGAGAGCGAAGCCGAGCTCGAGGCGCGCAAAAAGACCGAGCTGGAGCGCTTGCACCGCATTGGCATCCCAGTGCCGGGTGTTTCTATCAAGGTCGACAAGATGCACGCGAAGGTGTGGCTCGAGGACCTCGAGGTCGAGTGCGCGCAGAAGGCTTTTGGCGATCGTGTCCGCCGTGTTGTGGAGACGGCTGTTGAGACCATTGCGCCTTTGTGGCAGTAATGGCGGCAGCTAGCTTTGCCTCTGTGAAGTGGGGAGTCTGCTTCTTCAACGCTGGAACTAGTGCTTACGGGTTTCATGGGATAAAATTGGTACACATGATGGCTCGGAAAGATGGATCTTCATCTTGGGGCCCTAATGTGACAAGTGGCCTTCTTTTTTCGGGACTTTTCAGAGCATATAGGGCACTTGAGGTGGAGAGAGACTTCGTCGATTTTCCGTTTGCTTCGCATCAGAGCCTGTTTCTGCGCGTTGACCTTGAGGAATTGTGTATAGATGGCATGCAATGATACACATAAGTCGGATTAGCCATGTACTATGTATTTTCCATGGCAACTTCGGCCTGTGAGCGGTTTTCCAGCTTGCAATACGACTTGCGTGCTTTCAGTGCGGGTCTAATTTACTGTAGTAGTCATCTCAATTTACTGAAACCCACACAAAGAGATCGCGGGGCTTCCAGACCATAGTAAACCCGCTCCTGTGTAGTTCCCGGCCCGAGGGCAGATCTGAGACGGTACGATCCAGATGCGAATCATCGCCCTCGACGTATATCTGGGAGGCTCTACTATCTATAGTACTACCTAGATGATGTCCTCCCGGTATGCTGAAATATTCTCGTTTTGGCCGTGTGCTTCTGTTCTCAGGCCCGATCGGCAACATATCAAGTACCTAGGTAGCGATACTGATGAGAGCCGGCATTTGTGCAATTGCACGGACATTGACCGGGCAGGTTGCAATGAAGTAGCCAACGGTGTCCGCTCGTCTCCTGATTTACCCTTTAAAGTAGCAAGCACGCAGACCCGAATCGCTGGTAAGCACACTTTCGTACCCATGCGCCACGAGCTCACCCATTGTCCTCTCCCGCACAATGCATCGCCTGTCTCAGCTAGAGCCGGCAAACCCTCGATGATCGCATGCGAAATGTGACACTCGCGTATATGCGTTTGACAATGGTGGAGGCGACTGTTCTTGGGATATTATTCAGTGTGGCCAAGCGTTCCCCACCCTTCTCACTGCAAACGGCGGTCGAGGAAGCCATCCCATGTGTTCTTGCCCCAGAGAAAGGGAGTGAGGTACTAGTTGGAATGCGGCTCAGCCCGCCAACCTGGATCCCCGATTCCAACTAACTGCAACGCTGGGACAGGCAATCGCTTAGAGCACAATCGCAGACTTTGCGTCGCACAATACTAATTGCGAACCTTCGTGCTCGGCCCTGACGCTCTTCCAAGCGGCGGTGCGATGAGGTATCAAGATGGTCGCTTTCATTCATTATGATATTGGGCCGCCCTCCAACGAGATCTCGCTTGTTCTTGTTTTACTTGCCCTCAAAACAGGAGTGAGGCAAGCAAGCATCTAGTCGCCCCTCCGGGAGAAGTTCCAGCCAAAAAGCGAAGGAAACGCATTGTTATATGACGAACGACTCAGCGACGACCATCAATCCGTCCACTGTTCGATGTTGGTGAAACACAAGGCCGGCCTCCTCGACACAACAGCAGTCGGCTAGGCGGCTTTACTGGACCCTGATCGCGAGAGAGAAACCACACAAAGAACACAAAACAACCCGCAACTTCGTTATCGATGGCTTCCGCCGCCGACGAGCTCGCGTACGAAGCCAGCCTCCTGTCGCCGCTCAAGCTCGAGGGCCGCGCTTTGGCGTTCGTCCTCGTCGCTCTTGTGGGTCTTGCGTTTTCGTGGATCTTGGTAGGGCTGAGGACTTGGTGCCGCGCGATATGGTTGTCCAAAGTGTGGGGGCTGGACGATACCCTGGCGGTGTTGGGCCTGGTAAGCACGACCTATATTGATGCTGTTCCCTTCCTGAGACTTGACTGCTCGCGTCTTGGTACAGCAGTGGACTCTGGCTGATGAGAATCTTTGCGACGTGTAGTTCGCTCTTACAATGTATGTGGCGATTCCCGGCGCAACTTTTCTTTCCCCTGATTTCAAGCCAAACTTTCGAAGGCTGCGGTCCTGGAGTGTTGAGAGCATCTTGGGACAATCTTGAGAGCCACTCCAGGCCGTCAAGGAATCTTTGGCTCCGCCTGTGTGCCATCGAGTGAGTGCTAACGCCCCGTCCTCCATCTAGAAACTCTGCGTACGCCATCCTCGCCGCACAATACGGCCTGGGCGTCCCTGACGCCCGACTCCACCCGCTCGAGGCCTACTCGCTCCGCAGCCTGCAGTACAACGTCTGGTGGGAAGTGTCGTACCTCGCCACGTCGGCGCTCGTCAAGAGCTCGGTGGGCGTCGCCGTCATCCGCATCGCGCTCGAGCGCCGCTACCGCTACTCCATCTACGTGCTCGTCGCCGTGTCCAACATCGCCTGCATCGGCGGCATCGTCTGGGAGCTCGCCGCCTGCCGCCCGCTCGAGACGCGCTGGAACCCGTATGTCGGCTCGTGTAACGTCCCCGGGCTCGTGCCCATTGCGTACGCCATCACCGCGGTCACGGTCGTTACTGACGCGGGCTATGCGCTGGTGCCGATTTTCATCCTGCGGAGGCTGTCGATGCAGCCGCGGATCAAGTACGGCCTTATGTTTGTGCTCGCGCTGGGGAGTCTGGCAGCTGTTGTTTCCGTGGTACGGTATCCGTTTATCGTGTACTTCACCTCCACGCAAAACTTTTTGTGTGAGTACTTCTCTGCTAGCCATCCATGGATGCGCCCTTCCTCGAAGATCGGCTTTTGTGCGCCGCAACCTCCTCAAAACAGACTGGACGCTGACCAAACTTCCCGCTTAGACGACAACGTGTGGATTCCTCTCTTGTCCGAGATCGAAATGGCCATCGGCCTCGTTGCCGGGTCACTGCCAGGCATCGCAAAGATGTTCCACTTCTTCGACCCGCCGAACAAGCCGCTCAGCCAGCGCGGCGAGGAGGGCTGGGCAGCGCGGCACAGCATCGGCGGCACGCCGCTCGACGACTTCTCGGAGCTGGGACGCGCCGGGTCGCCGCACGAGAGCCGCATCTGCGTGTCCGAGAGCAGCTCCCATCGCCGGCTGAGTGTGCCGAAGCTGTCGATTGTGAGCTTGAAAGGAGTGTGGCAGGTCAGAACTGTGACATAAAACGAGAGGAGAGAAAAAAAAGGTCACATTGTATTTTTAGGTGGTGCCACGAGGGATGATTTTTATCCGGGGGGAAAGCGGAGGGAGGGTATTGGGAGCGCTGGCAGCTTTCGATGATGAGGCCTTATGATAAAAATTCCAGCTTCTTTTGTTGTACTAGTAAGCATTGGCCGAATATTGGAATATATGGACCGTGGCAAGCCATCGATATGCTGTGCTGTGTTCATGGACTTGACAGATTTACTGCAAAAAGACGAGTCGCCGGAATTCAAGAAGCACCAGGTCAATTTACTCTGCCTCAGCGTAGGATACCTTGGTAGCGGCATTCGGTCTTCGTCTTGGTAATGGACACCCGGCTTTGAATACTTAACCGCCTTTAGGTACTCATCTTAATGTACTCATCTCTAGGTATTCGCCTCTGGGTACTCGTGTCTTCGCAGGTGTATTTGGGTAGTCGTCTTTGGGAAGCCGCCCTTGGGCGGCCGTGTTTGGGTGGTGTCCCTCAAGGGCACTTTGGGTCTGCTTCCGATTTCCCAGGTCCGTGGTCCCAACAGATCGAGATGAAGCCATGTAAGAAAATTTTCATTGCAGGAGTCCGTGTTGAAAGCGTCGCGCGTGATTTGCGTATCTCTTTGCGTGTTGACCTGTTGCAAGAGCTGAGTGGTGACCGACCTCCCGAGGTCGATCACTCTTGTCATTGCCTAGCAAGTGTAGCTGTGAGCTTAGCTCGATTTAACAGACTACTTATGCGCGATTGACTGGGCAACCGTTCCAGGGTTTTCTGAATTATTGAGATATTATGAGCAGGGGTTACGCCTAAACCAGATTTCAGGGTTCATTTCAACGTCTTCTCATGCGCAAGGCTGCCAAGCCTCAAGTTCGACCACAGGTCCACGGTCCACAGCACTTCCACTACTCCCAAGTGCGGCCGAACAAATCCACCATCGTAGCCGCCATTCTCTGGATGGCAAAAGAACATACACGGGCGTCTTACCTGGTGGTCTCTTCATATCGTGGTCTACCCGCAAAAATTAGAATCAGGAATGGAGTCGACTTACTGGGGAAAATGCAGTGGGAGGAGTCAGGGCAAAGTACGAAGTGCTTATCCGCGTTGTACTGTATTCACAATGATTGTGTTCAAGTCATGGCCTCCACAGGCCGATCGAAAGACTGCTTGCAAATGGTGCAGACGTTGCGTCCGCGTTCCAAGACATCCTCCTGGTCCTCTTTCTGAAACTATGAACCAAGCATGTGATTAGTAAATTTTCGTGTTAGATCACGGAACAAACTCGGAAATCATAATAACCCTGTAATTGAGAAAGTGTTGGACCCAAAGCGGGTAGAAGATAGTACCGAAGACAAAGATTCCAGGTACCACGTACCACGCACTATAGCTCTCACAATACCCAGAAATATTAAAAACTGGAGCTCTAGAAGAGCCTTCCGGTAGGGTAGCATGGTCCATCAGAACGCCCAAAAACAAAAAAACATACAAACATCCACCATGTCAATAAACCTGGTAAATAGGAGTCCTGCGTTGTGAGAAGGAGGTCGAACGTATTCGTGACAAGGAACCCAGTTGACACACCCGTCAAGTATGAGAATACGAGAACGAACGCAAATCTTATCAATGTGAACTCCAACGTGAATTCCATGAACTCCATGTTGAATTTGAGTCATCAAAAATGGGGGGAGTCCAAGTTGCGATATGTAAATATGAAACAGCAAACAACCCGAGTCCACCAAGTCAACACAGACGGTACTACGTTGGTTCTTTATCTATTCAAAAGCATAGATCTTGCGTCATGATTATGAAGCGTAATAAAAGATGCCGAACTCGTAGTGGCGCGGTACCTACTTAGTACTTGACAAGCGCCATGGCTCATTGGACACTACTAGGTAAGTAAGTCGACGAATCTGACGGTGGAGCTGAGGCCTCGAGAGACCTTGGGTCAAGATCTGCCCGAGCCATCCTTGGAGGATGTCATAGGTAAGTTGTGTGCTCCTTTGCTTTGATCTGCATTGTAACCAATGCCGCCCAGTGTGTGTAAGTGCTGTGACTCGATCTACCGGTATTCTTCGAGCCCAACTACTACCTTTGGCCGCATGGCGAGAGTAACTGTGAGTATGAGGTCTCCAGAAATTCAAAGAATTCTTCGAGGGTCCATGAGAGCATGGGAAATGTACCCAGGTAGGCGTTATCTCTGCAGACAACTTACCTCAGGATCGTGATATTGAGCCGCGAAGGCAGTAGCAGCCATCCTGTCAACCTGTGTGACCAGGACCATAGAAGTCTGGACAATATTATGCAACTGGTGTTATAGCCCTCCATTCGGTGTGAGACGCTGAAAGCATCCTAACGCTGAGGTTACTCTGTTTGTTAGTCAATATCCAACAGTCACTGGTTGGAATGACCTCGGGATGTATCCGTGCAGGTGCTTTTGTTCGGTGCTCAGAGGTTTCCCAGAATTGTCAGTGCTGACTGCATTCCAGCTGTGCTTGAGCACAATTTCGACTGAAATCTGAACTGAGCCATCCGAACTTGGAAAGCTTCAGTATTCACCAATATACACGATCCGGTTCCAGGACCCCGTTCGAGAGTCAACCAACAGCCCCATTCTTCATGTCTGTGTACGGTCATTGGAGTTCTCTCAGCTCTGCGTAGACAAGTACATACAATGGACCACAAAGACCTTGAAGAAATCGGTACTTCCAGAACAACCACATTGATCTCACACATACCTATTGAATGCCTTTGATCAATTTACCAAGAAGCTCTCCATGGCTGTGTATTACAGTTTTCACAGCCGCACATCTGAGCATCTCTGGTATCTGGGAAACATCCTGAGGCCAGCTATTCACTGATCATCTGTGACACTGACCATTTGTCTTCTTTAACGCAAAGACAACCCATTGAATACATCAAACTTCTTCCGGATCCTATTATTTCATCATAATGCCTACCCGCTATGCCGTCACCTGGAACTGTTGCGAATGCTACACTAACAATGATGAGAGATTCCACCCCCGTATCTGCCACCGGACTAATTGCCGCCATACTCGCTGCACTGCATGCATCACCACTACCACTCCTTTCACTTTAAGGGCGACAGAAATGGACAAGAAGTAACTTCATTTTGACGAAACATGATTGTGGAGTGAGAGGACGTGAAGCATATAGCCAAAACATACTTAGTACTCTGGACACTACTGAGTACTTGTTGTGGTGACAGTAGCCTAGTATGAATTGCCATCAAACCTCATAATTACCAGAAACTTTAGAAGTTTTCCTAATTTCACTGATGATAACCCAAGTGCATATGTGAGAGATCTTGACACGAGGAAATATATCCCTATCGTCCAGGTAAGGTTGTGAACAGGCCTGAAGAATTCAGAAGAATATCAGCCTGACAGTGCTCATACGAGGCGTAGAGAGCAGACATGCCAGGTCTCGTTGGATCTGCTGCGATTCATTTTCCGGTGATTCCAAGCAGGCTGGTATCGATGCCTGCCGAGCCGGATCGTTTCACGTGGAGGAACCCGCGTGGGATACTCACTTCGTGCCATCGTACCACCCCTTTTGAGCTCGTCTAGAAGTCCAAAGTACGGTCCGGCTCGTAATTTGAAGATGTGTGGGTAAGTATGCCCGTGCTTATCGTCCAGTAATCCCTCCTGCAATGCAAAGATGATTTCTGACATAGACACTGTTCTTTCGTGCGTCGTAGGCTTGTGAACCGAAGCTAGGTTTCAAGTGCCGTTCTACGTTGTCTTCGGTATCAGCACGTTGCGTTCCGAATGTAGGCACTAAGTGGAGAAAGGATAAACTGTCCAGAGGCGAGGAAAACACATAACGATACTCACACACTTTGAGGGGTCACTAAGCAGACTTGAGAGCGTAGCGCACGAGCCTATACGCGGAAGAATTCACAGTCAGCACCGCCGAGGTGCAGCCGGTGACATGCAGAGCCCAGCCACCGCCCGGAGTAACATTATCAGTCGGCACAGCCTCAGAGCTGCGCCCTTGCACCAAGATGTCAAATCAATAGACAGCAGATCGTTTCTTCATCGTGGGCCACAAATGCCCGCGAATACAAAGTGAAGAGGGAAGGCCGAGACGCTCTCGACAAGGTTGATTCATGTCGAGGAAACTCGTCCGGCGGGCACCGTGGCCCGTTGCGAACGACGGCGGGCCCCAACTTGGCACTCAAGCACTCCGTATGAAGCTTACAGGGCCAATGAATGTCTGTCGGAAGGGGAGTGAGACGGCTATTTGGTGCCGGGCACTTGGCACTAGAGAGGCCATGCTGGGACAGCTCACCTGTTATTACGCCCGATCCAGTACCCTTCCTCCACGGCTGCGGTGTTCGGCCGCATATGGCCTGTAGACAGCCTTAGATGGTAGCACACGAGGGAGTCCGTGATGAATCCGGGCCTCAGCGTACGACGCCACTAGATGGTGGTTTCTCTGTGTGCTGTAGGCGAATACTCTGTCAAGACAAGGAGTGTGCCATGCCCTCTCCCGCTGGCTGTCAAGTGTGTATTTTCAGCAGTGTTTTCGAAACAGAAGTACGCCCCCATCCAGGCCACGAGGCCATCAAGGAGCCCGTATGGACAGTCAGGTAGTCAGCAAGTTAGACCAGCGTCAACACTGGGCCGCTGGCCTCGGCAGAAGACTGCAGATCATGATCTGGAGGTTGGGATAGCAGCAATTCCTCAGAATCTGCCTTGTCATGCTCGCAGTGACCCTCATGCATGATGAGCGATATCCGCAGCCGGATGGTAACGTGCATTGGCCGGCCACACCTGACGCTTTGCAGCCCACGAAAGAGAAAGCTGCAACCCAACCCCTCACTCGTCACGGACGCAGCGTCCGAAAGAAGCCAATTGGGCCACTCGCACACCCCGGCGGGAACAGCCACCAGAGAAAACACAGGCCAGTGTGCAACTCGTCAATTGCTCGGGTCGCACAGCGCGGGCCTAAGGAACTCCGTCGTGTTGTGGCTGGATGAGAGAAGATGGGCGCACTTGGGCGCAAGCGAGCTCGTCGGATTGGTGCCCAGCCTTTGCGGTTGTGCTCACCCGCGTTCTGCTCTGCTGTCGTCTTTTCTTTTTTGGCTTGGTTGAGGTTGGTTCCCTTCTAGCAGGTTCCTTGGACTCCGGAACGAATTTCGCTTTGATGCGTGCTCTGTGTGTGATGAGAGGTGGGCATTACGGCGGCTGCATGTCAGCTTGCAGGACGTCAAAGTCCAGGGGTTGATGAGGGGCCCAGCGCGAGCGAGTTGGGGGTAATTGGTTCGATGTTTCCCAGTGATCTCCAATGATCTCCGCCAGGTTCCCGTTTTGGTGGTGGAGGCTCGGGGGAGGCCCACATGGGTTGCGACCTGGTCCATGCCAACCTGGAGCTGAATGACAGACGATCCACTCTGTAATAAATAGTCGAGACGAAACATTGCATTCGAGTTCTGGAGGTCACATTGCAGGCCTGGTTGTCGGGCTCTTGTGTCTGCTGTTACTAAATAGGAATTGCCCTAAGCAAAGCTCCCAGAAAATGCTATACATAGCGCCATCTCTCAAAATAACGTCCTGCAAGCTGCAGCAGCAAGCGTGTATGACCTGAAGCTGTTTTTACACTTTCTCTCTTCGACCCCGCGTTTCTTGCAGCGATTCGAGCTGCCTGCAGGTGTGCAGCGCACAGTCTTATTCAAGATACTGAACTGCACATGTCAGTAGCATCAAGCACTGATACAGTCAGCAGCGGCAGCTGGGATTGCCTAGGTAGCACTTTAGCTGGACCCCAGTCCGCAGTCGACACTAAGAGAGTCCAAGGGTTGCTTGCACCTGGCAGGGTCACTTCATGTTCCTCCCAAAAGGCTATCCAACTTTTTCCCCCCCCATTTCCATCCTATTCAATGCTTACGGAAACTTCACCTTCGTCCTCCAACAAGCACATGGATACCCTAAATGAGCACCTCCAGCTGCGTCACGCATCGGAAACGCAGCTGAACATGGAGACCAACGGAAATGGCATCCTCGACCACTTCACGAGCTCGCCAGTAGCAGCGCCATTATCCCATCATAACAGTGACATGATGCAGAGCTTCCACAGTATCTTCAAGCAGCACCAGATCCAGCGAGCCGAGAATGACCAACTGTTCGAGGTATGCAAGAGCAGCACTCCACGATCCTGTCACATGTTCTTCTCTGGTGGCCTGGGTCATGCGTCACTGAACACAGCTAACTCGCGGCAATTGCTTTTTTTTTAGCGATTTTGGAACTACAGCTTCCAGACCCAGAACCGCTTACAACAAGAGAACGACGAGCTTCGAACGAGACTGAAGGAGGCCGATCTAGACCTGACCGATGCCACACGGTCGAGACGAGAACTGCAGCAGCGCGTGGAGCGACTGGAAGAAAGCATTGGTTACATGACCGACACAAACGAGCATTTGAAGGTACCTCGAGACCCACGCAGAGTGGTGTGCAAGACTCGTGCGCTGAGAATTCCAGAACCACAATCCATATGTCGTTATTCTGATCGACGGCGACGGCTGTCATGTAAGTTATCCACCACTCGGAAGAGACCTTCGTGTGCCTCGAAATCACCTCCTCCCAGCAATTAACTGAGACTGACGCTCGTGACCACGCATGCAGTTTCAAAAACGATTTATTGAGCAAGGTATTGACGGCGGAAAACAAGCAGCCTATGCTTTGCGACATGCTATCCTCAGGGATTGTCATAGTCCGACTGGTCCTTTCAGCGGCAGCAATGTCGAGGTTACCGCCAGGTTCATCGCCAACCTTTCGGGCCTTGCTTATATCACGAAGGCCAGCGGAACAGTGGAGAGTGAGGCTACCGTTAGGCAATTCACTTCAGGCTTCACCCAGGCTATGGCGTCTTTTGATTTCATCGACGTGGGCAGTGGGAAAGAGCGTGCCGACACCAAAATTAAAGGTGAGTGAAGTTCTGTCTCTCTGTTGACATCGTACTATGCAGCCGTGCAGTGGAGGCGGGGGCCAGTGTCTTGTTTGCTTGCCGGACCTTGCTAGGATCGTCCTCCCGCGCAGTGCGCCTCCAACGGATCGGGATTCTGGCTGCGTCAGGGCACGGCAGATGCTCAACAGAAGCACACTGATACTCAGCACTTGCGCCTCTTACGCGTGAATCATGAGTGTTGCACATCATCCACCGGGTGGACCACCTCGCTGAAGACGACATGGTCCTCCGATGCTCAGACCATCGAGGCGCGATAAATCCCGGGCTATAGTACTGACAGCTTTCTTTCTGCAGAGGCGATCCGCTGGCACCTGAAGAATTACAACTGTAGACAGATTGTGGTTGCTATTTCGTTTGATTCTGGGTACGCCAGCTTTTTGGACGAGGTTCTCCGAGACGAGGAAAGCCGCCGGCGGATAACCATCTTGGAGGGACCGCCGTCCCATAGGGACCTCGTGGCTCATCGACTGCGAACCGTCAGTTTGAACGACGACATTCTCCGTGCGGATAAACTGGAGAGCCTTCCTTATCACAACCAAAACCAGGTTTACATGGATAGACGTCTGTCGAACGTGCCGATGACTATTACTCCTCCGGCGACCATTGCTGGCATGTCACCACTGCCACCTCCACCAGCTCTGCCCTCTAATACTCCGGCGACTATGAATGGAGGCAGTTATGGACCACCGCCGTCTTCATATGCCACCGCAATCAAAGCCGCCAGTCCGCCGCCGCAGATCAACCTCCCGATTCCTCTCAAAACCAAAGCGCCGAAAGCCGCCGCGAGGCAAGCCACCAAACAACCGCTGTGGAATCCTGGCGCGAGGGGTCTGGACTCACCGTTGGAGGTACACCAGCCGTCGTTGGACAATATCAAGAAAAGAAAAGACAACAACAAACTGTGTAACAACCATTATTTGCGAGGACCGTGTGCCAAGGGCGACGCGTGCTGCTTTGAGCACAATTATCGGGCCTCCGAGCAGGAGAAGGTTGCTATCGCTTTCCTGGCCAGGCAGAACCCGTGTACGAGCGGGCAGGATTGCGATGTGAAGGATTGCATTTATGGTCACCATGTAAGTGTTTCTGGATGTGAATCGTCCTGGGAGGCCTGGCGCAACCATATTTTCTAGAATCTGGCTCTTGGTGGGATGTCTACGGTGGCCAGACCAGGCACTTTGAGCCATCCCACAGCCCTGTACTATGTCACTTTGGCGTGAAGACTTGAGCGCTCAACCATGCTGACTTTGTACTCTACAGTGCCCTAGTACTAACAACGGACAATGCACCCATTCCTACTGCAAGTTCAAGCCATATGAGCACCCGCCGAACACGAGGTTCAGGCCGACATATCAGTATTCCGACGAGATCTAGCCTGGCCCGCCTCTTTGGACTGCAAAATACGTTGAATGGAGGAATCTATAAAGGCTTGCTTTTATCTCCTGTGCAGCGATAGCTCACATAGTACATCTGAAATCGTTACGATCTAGGTATAGTGGTGGGAGGAATGTTGTGGCAGGTGTTTGTGGACGCTGCTATCGTACTGTTCGTACATGGTGTGCGATGCGCGAACTTCCGCACGGCACGGAGCCTTGGAAAGGTGTCATGACCGCTTACCTACGGCCAACCGATCACAAAGCATTAGGCAGATTGTCAAAATGAAATGGACGATTTGAATCCCACTCCCATCCATGACTATGCAGCAGTTTGACTTTTTTGATATGTGCAGTGTTGTGGTATTGCTGGTGAGCAAGAGAATCTCTGATAATGATGGTATCTTTGTACTGTAGTGTTTTTATGGCAGAGTCTCGACCATTCACAGAAGATCCATCCAATGCCTGAGCCTGTCACTACCTAGGTAGATACACGATGGAAAGAAGACCAAGTGTGGGTGAGCTTCAAGTCTATCCTAGGTATCAATTGCATATATCTGAACTCCATGTCCATACACAGGTAGGTACTTCTGTGGCCTGCATTTCAGGGTCCTTGCCTCGAGGCACAGTATCAGAGTATCCCCACAGCGCATCCCTACCCACACAGCGCTACAAGCCAAGCTAGGAGCACGGACCCTGCCGAAAGCTAGAGCTCAAAAGTGGAAATTGGAAAGAGCCCCACTACGCTGGAGCCTACACGTCTGTTGAACCTCACTTCACAAACCGTCACCATAACTTCAACGACCACGAATTACCATTTCCCTTTTTATTGATCACCCACAACGCCAAAATTTAAACACCACAAACTCAGTCACCATGTCGCATCCAAGGATAGAAGAAGTCGAAGACAGCGACATTGAAATGTCCGACCCCTCCGAAGGCGACATCGACGACTTTGACGAATCCGACATCCTTCGCGCCCGCACCGCCCCCTCCTCCAACCCTCGTGCGCACATCCTCAACCCCTCCAACATCCCCTCCGTCGCCGCCGGTGCCCCGGGCCAATTCCTGCCCCCGCAACCAACCACCACCACCAACGCAAAAGCCTACGCCCACTTCCACTGCCTGTACCCAGTCTACTTCGACGCATCGCGGACCCGCGCCCAGGGCCGCCGCGTGTCCGCCGCCCTCGCCGTGCCGAACCCGCTCGCGCGGGACATCGTCAACGCGTGTCGCGATCTGCGCCTGCAGACGCTGTACGAGCCCGAGAAAATGCACCCCAAGGACTGGGCGAACCCCGGGAGGGTGAAGGTTGCGCCGCTGGGGGCGAAGGGCGCCGGGGGAAGCGTGGGCATCAAGAACAAGCACCAGCTGTATCTGCTGGTCGCGCAGCACCTGCGGAACAATCCGACGACGGAGGAGAGCCCGTCGCTGTGGGAGCAGATCCCCGGCGGCATGCCGGCGCCGGCGCGGAAGGAGGAGGACGGGAAGAAGAAGGCGTACCCGAGGCCGGCGGTGCCGAGGGGCTGGAAGGTGGGGGAGTTTTTGCCGTACTATAGTCCGGCTATGACGGGCGGTGGTGTGAGTGAGAATATGTTTAAGGATTTGATGAAGGAGATGGGTGGGGCAGGGGGGTTGCCTGGGGGCATGCCGGGTGGGATGGATATGGCGAGTTTGATGTCGGCTATGGGGGGTGGTGGCGGCGGGATGCCGGGTCAGGGAGAGATCGAGGAGGGCGGTGGGAAGAAAAAGAAGGAGAAGAAGGGAAAGGGGAAGGCCTGAGGTTCAGGACGGAGGAGCTGCTGAGAACTGCTCTGCTCTGCTGGGCTTGACGGCGTTTATGGCAGGTTGAACCGCCTTCGCCCGGACTACGCTGATAAAATTCTGCTGGCTGGCATGGAACACAGGCACCAAAGAAGCCTGTTGAGCCCATCGTCTATCGGCAGTGCATACTGTGGTGGGACTTACGAATTCACCTTTCAGCCAGCTTGCAGCTTGGCCCCGTCGAAAGTCTTTCCATTCGACGGCGACGCAGGGCACAGTGCTTTGCTAGACAGACATGAGGAGAGACACATGCGACACCGCTTTGGCAAAGCCTCTTGAAGAAATAAAACAAGTCAATTTAATCAAGCTCCTAGCCCCATTTCAATTAGTCGAGTACATCTCGTCTACGTCGATTTTGTGCTTGAACATTCTGCGTGAACACTTTGGCCCCTCGACTTGGACTTCGAGGCATGGCAGAGCTCTATAGAATACCGGTCCACACTCCGAGAATCTTCCATGCGTCTTTTCTTGACTGGACTGCTACATCTACAGTGTGCGATTTGAGGCAGAGACATTCCACACGTGGATCTTGTTTGCTTCAAAAGAGTACAAGGCCACATACGATGAGACCCTCGATGTATCAATTGACAGTTTCTGAAGAGCTGTGAATAGTGTGACAGGCTACTAATCATGCCTTCCGGCCATGAAAAATGGCGAAAATATCTAGCAAGATCAACCACGGGCTTTCTCGTTGGCACTGAGTCCATTATCTAAAAGATTTCATTACTCCTACCCTTTCTCTAACGCCATGCGCTCTGCTTTTCTCCTGCTCACACATTTCATGCTGGCGAGCCTGGAAAACCACAGCAGCCCCAGAACACCGTCTCTCATACAGTACATACTACATACCCGGGTACGAGCTCACATCAACCCTCCTCCGAAACCACCGCCACCACCAACAGTCCCCGCTCCAAAACTCTGAGCTCCAGAATAATTATACTGCGTCGACCCGCCATACGTCAAGCTCGAGTACACCCCGCCCAGCCCACTCGGCGCACCGCTCACGCCCGACGGCGCATACCCACTCACGTCCCGGCCCGAGGCACTGACTGCTGCTCCAGCACTCCGTCCCCGCACAGAAGGATTGCCGCTGCCGCCGCCACCACCACCACTACTGCTCTTTGGCGGCGGCGGCGGCGGCCCCGCAGTGTACGCCCGCATCGCATGCTGCGGCGTGATCCCATTGCCGAAGTACAACATGCTGTTGCCTGTCCCGGTATGCTGCTCAGCGGCCTGCGGCGGGAGATGCGAGGGGGTGGAGGTGGAAGTGGAGGGCTGCTGCCGTGTTGGAAGCGTGGCGCTGCTGGAGGAGGAGGAGGAGGAGGACATTGAGGCGCCGCGGGCGCGGAGACCGGTTGGGCGGTGGGGGTCTGGGGAGAGGGTTGATGATGATGGGGTGGTGGTGGTGGACGGGGCGCGGCGGCGTTCCCAGGAGGGTATGTAGGCTTCTACTTCTGCTGTGGTGGGGTGTTTTCGCGGCATGGTGGGTGGGGACTGTGATGATCGTGCGCGGATGGGCTGCGTGTCGTCGGTGTCGGGCGAGTTCGATGAGAAGCAGCTGCAACAGAGGAGGGTGGTTAGAGGAGACATGGTGGTGGGGAGGTTAGTGAGTCAGTAGGGACATGGTAGGTAAGGTAAGGCTGGAAGAGGGTGGATTCAAAAGAAGGGGCTAGGTGGGTCCCGCCCCCCCGCGATGAAGCTCAGTGTGCTTTTTGGGGTGCGTGATGGTTTAAGAAGGATCCAAGCATTGGCAACTGTGTGGCTGAGCCTTGGGTTGTTGATGAACGCCGTCAGCCGGGCGGCGGCCACGCAGGCCTTGGATGCGGCCACTCCCTTCCAGGGAAATGTGATGGTGGTCGTCAATTCATTGGTCTGCTGGGTCTATACAGGTTACTTTCTGTGTGTGTGCGACCTCGAGTTTCAAGTCCGGGTCTGGAAATGCGGTCGCGTAGTGAGAGCATGAATGCCAGACATTCAACCCATATTTCACCAGACCTCTCCGTGCGTTTTGTCCATCGACCCATGCAGGTCTTACCAAAGCACAAATGTGCAGATTCGCATCAGTAGTCTTAGCAACAAGCGCTCATAGAAACTTCTTAAACTTCGCAAACACCTTCTGCACCGGCTCCGGCGCCTTAGCCGCATACTGATCCAACTTCTGCCCAAACCCAGGCATGTGCTCCTTCGACGGACCCCCACCAACAGGCCTTCCCGCGCCGCCGCCCCAAAACGGGTTGTCAGGTGCATTTGAGCAGCAAATCGGCGCCGCGCCATCCGCGAAATGATGCGGCTGCATCGCCATGACACGGGCCTTGCGGTTCCCGAAGCCCTCGCCCCAGTTCGCCGTCGCGTGGTAGATGCAGAACACGCGGTCGTCGCCAGGGATGGGGCTCTGCAGGAAGCTCGCGTGCCCCGGCGCATAGGGCCCCGGCCGCGACTTTTCGTTGACGAGCAGCGGGGTGGGCCGCTTGCTCCACGAGCGCGGGTCGAGCGGGTCGGCGGTGGGCGCGACGAGCCGCAGCAGGCCGAGCTTATACTCGCTCGTGAAGCTGGCGTGGCCCGAGTACACGATGCCGGTGAAGGCGCCGTTGGGCAGGTTGAGCCAGGTGGGGCCCTCGTTGATGCCGCGGCGGTTGTGCTCGAAGCGCTCCCAGGGCAGGTCGGCGGAGGCGATGCAGGTCGGCGGCAGGACGGTGTGGTCGACGACCTCCTCGGGCGAGACCATCTGCGTGACGTAGAGGTTCTGCTGCGTGTCCGAGTTGTCGCCCGGCGGCCAGCCGGACCAGCAGAGGTACAGGTCCTGGCCGTTGGGCGAGAAGACGGTCGCGTCGATCGAGAACTGCTCGGGCATGCCCTTGAGCGGGCCCAGGAACTCCCAGGCGCCGGCGTCCATGGGGTCCTGGGCGCGGCTGCGGAGCACGATGGTACGGTGGCCGGGGTTGCCTTTGCCTGGGTGTGAGGAGGTCGCATAGATGTACCAAATGCCGTTGAGAAAGTGGAGTTCGGGTGCCCAGACATCGGCTTTTTTGGTGCGGCGTGGACTGTTAGCTTTCTTCGTCTTCATCATGCAACAGTGAAATCATAATTCAGTAAGCCAGCACAGGACTGAATTAGGGACTTAGTTGGACGTACCCGACCAAGGTGAGCCGGGCTGCGGTTCCCAGGCGACAGTGCGACGAGCATTGTGGAAGTCTTCCATGAGAGGGGACTCCCGGATCTCGACTCGCCTTCCGGCCGAGGTGAAGGTCAAGTAGAAGACGCCATTATGGGCGATCATCCACGGATCGGGCGTGTCGATGTTGCAGATGGTTTGGTTCGACATGGTTGCTTGTTTGTGGTGAGAATGTCGAAGTGGTTGTGTTTGAGAGTTGTAGATTACCTACTTAAGTAGGTTCTTGACGACCTCTAAATACCTACTACCTTTTGGGTTTTATTATATAATAAAGCAGGCAAGTAATAAGTCAGTTGATGAGTGTGAGAGAGAGAGTGACTTGGTCAGTGCGTTGGGGTGACTGGGCGAGCAGATCCACGTCAACGTTGCGCGGCTGGGGCTCTGGGCGGTGACGAGTTTTGGCTTGATTCACCCGAAGACGATGGTTCCCTGCTGCCATCCAAGTACTTACTTGGTACGGTACTGTAAGTAATATCCTAGTATTCCGTATAGCCGTGGCTTTGCCATCTTGCCACCACTAATAAATGCTCGCCATGGACCTTGGGCAAATGTGTTTAAGATGTGTGTGTTCCGTAATCAGTCTAGTCTGCCCAAGTTAGGAGGAGGGGGGTAAGGCTGCCGGCTTACATAAGTACCTAAGTGTGTCTATCAGGTCGTGACTCCTTTCAAACCTTCGTAGTAGACAGGAGGTTTAAACTCAAAACCCCACGTTTCTCGATTATCCTGAACTTTCAGCCTTAAATCTTGAGTTCAGCTGTTGCATGTAACTTTCGGCTCCTCTGGCTTTTGTGATGTTGCACAGTATAGCACAAAGGCTGAGCCTCGAGCGGGTACAGCTTGTAGTACAGCATGACTTCGTCATTTGGTGTCTACTAAGTAAGTACTTAGTAGACAAGTCCATGGCTTCATGGATAAAAGTAGGTAGTACCTGACTACTAGGTACTTAGGTAGGGTGCCGGGTAGGTGCTAACTCTCCCCAGGAACCGCAGTAGCTTCGAGGGCACTCCACATATTTGCATGCTGCCATGACTTGTGACTTCGGACGCTATCTGCCTAGGTAGGTGCAGTATCTAGGTAAGTACTCTTTTACGTATTTCCATGCTTTCTTGCTAACAGTACAGATAGAGGTGCACAGCACAGTCTCCAGGTACCTACCTAGGCAGGTACAGTAAGGTTTGACAGGTGCAACGTGCCCCACTAAAACGAATGAGCCTAGCTGCTACCGACCTAGCGAGAACCCCCGGTTTAGTCTAGCGCCGTCCATTCGGTGCCATCAGAAACATGAACTCGACGATTGTCTCTCGAACAAACAGCATGGCTGCTGTCATTTCACTTCACCCATTCTCATATTGCTTTTGCACTACATACACCCTTACTTAGACAATAGACGCGCCCTTTTCTGACTGATCAACTCCTCGCCTGTCCAGCTGGTCCCCCAGCTGCTCTTGTCCTTACGTGGCTCGGTCCACGATCGAGTTCATTGTTGCGATATTTGAGCCTGCTCCACTCATTCTTGGCCCCCCATTGACGGCCGCAGCCCGACGGTCTCCTCCCTCCTTGAATTGCAAGTCCACTGTACAACTTTCACCGGACTTGAGCAGGCGACACTTGGTGAACCCGACACGCGCACGCCATCCACCCGGGCAAAGAAGACCCCTACCCTTCCGCGATCGAGATAGCTTCGTTCCGCCTGTGCACAATTGGCATTGCAGCCCGTCCCCCGAACTCTCGCTCGACCCCTGCCTACAAAGGACATTCTCCTTGATCCAGAACCCTGACCCAACGCCTATAACCTCCGCGACCGCGCCCACATAAGGGCATGTTGATGTGAACATGCGAACACGGGCATTCCGTCCCCATGTCGTCCTCCACAATGAGCGCTGATGGCGGTCTGGTCGGAGCTCTGGTAGAGAGGCTGACCACAAGGGTGAGGATCCGCGGGCGCCAATCCAGAAACTGAAGTGACCGGGTGCAGGAAATGCGCCGCTGCTGACTATGTGTTCTGAAACTTCCTACAGCTCCCTCACCGCACCGGCACGACTGTCCAGGACCTTCTTCACGACGAGATTGTTCTAATCACACGCGCAACCCTCCTCAGGATCAGCGTGCCGTCCATCGCTATCGTTATCGAAGCCCTCATCTCCCTCGCCGAAGATCTGAGCCGACCCTACAGACCAGGCTCCGCTGCTGGTCACCCTCCGCATGTTCTCAATTCTGAATTCTATATCATTACCTTGATCGCCGACTGCTGCACTAGCCACTGGAATGGAGGACCAGTGGGCCTGGACATCCCCCAAGCCGGCCATGAGCGATTGCGAAGACCAAGCAACTCCCCAAAACAATCCCTTAGCAATGCGTTGGTCAGCAAGGTCTTCGACATCTTGAAGATATACACGAGGCCACTCCCCGAGGGCTTCAGTCTGTCCACACAGACCCTGTTGGACCGCTTCCACACTGTTCAAGAGCTGGGCAAAGACTATTTTGCTGAGGCCTCGAACTCCGACAACTCTCCTGAAAGTCAATCGCTGTATGATTCGCAAATTGAAACAATCGAGCGGCATACCAGGACCATTTGCGAATTCGTCGTGGCCTCGAGCTGGGCCGGCGCTTTCGAGTACATGCGGAAGGTCATTTATGTCATCCGGACTACCACTTCGACCCAGAGCTCCACTGTCCAGACTTCGGCGGCGATCGAGGACGAGCGCACTGCCTTGGTTCTCCTGCGCATGATCGGTTGTTTCTGGGTGGATTCACAGAAGCTGGGATTGATCATCCAGGAGATTTGCTCCAGCTACCTGCATTTCCGGAGACATTTTCAGGACACCATTGCCATAGTGACGCCCCTGCTGATCACAAGATGGCTAGACCGCCATCCTGAGGAATTTGTGAAGCTGCACACGAGCCACAAGCGGCTGGACGGCGGCCCGGATACGCTCTTCGATATGACACAGACGGTCGTGCATGACAATGGAAGAGCGCCAGAGTCTGTTGCGGACGGTGTGCGGCGCAAATTCACTCAATATCCCCTGCAGACCACCCTGCTCTTCCTGTTGCCCGATGTCTTCGAGGTGGCCAGCAGCATGCGCGAGGCCAAGAGCAGCAGCATGTCGAAGAAGGTGGCCTTTTTGGACTCATTAAGGAAATCCCTCAGGAACAGGAACGAACAAGCTGCCTACTGCCTGGTTATGCTTTTGCGCGCTGCAAGGCACTTCGATCTTGAGAACGATTCGGCTTTCATGAGTTACGCGCTGGACGTGCAGGACGAGGTACGCGATGCCGTCTTTCGCCGCAACATTTCGGGACCAGAATCGGTGCTGTTCGAGCAGGACATTCTCACTGCTGCTTTCGTGAGCATCACAGATCTGAATTACGAGGGCACTGTTGAATCGTTAGCGCCGACCTGTCTCCTTCCGACGGCTCCTCTGGGCTTCAAAATAGCCGTGATGGAAGGTTGCACGCACTTTGCGAGTTTTGAGGAAGAGAGATATGATGATCTTCATGTGACCGCGGTCAAATTCGTTGTGGGCCAACTGAAGGTATGTGAATCCATAGACGACAGCCTCTTCGTCCATAACCATCTAACAGTCAAGTCAGACTTTCGCCAAAATCTTTCACGACACATACGGAGGTGACCAAATTTCTCACCGCAAAGCTCTTGAGCTGGTCAATAACAACACCTTGCTCAACCACATGCTCGGCTTCCTCATGGCATGTCCACTGAAGCACGTTACTTCCATGCCACCGGGTCGTGCCGCCAGTACCATGTATCAAGACCGTTTTGACGCGTTGTTGCCATGCCTGGTCGCCCCCAACGAGCATGTGCGACGTTCTGCTGCGGCTATCCTCGATCGGGCTTTCCAACGCCAGGACCTACTACAAGAGTGGCAGGCGTCCGAGGTTTTGACCACTTTCCAGTTCAAGGAGAAGATTTGGAAGTTGACGTGAGTTGGCGAATCTGATGACATGTAACAATCCACGAAACTGATGGCCATGTAGATCTTTCGTGTTGACCGACCTCTGCGACAAAGTCGATGCTCAAAATCTTGGCCCCAGCATCGCCTTGATTAGCGGATATATCGAAAGCCGACTGATGCTGATTAAAAATGTGAATGTAAGTGGAACAAATGTACATTGGCCCGATCGACATTTGCTTTGCAGCATCTGACCTTCTTTTGCAGGATCTGGCCAATTTGACTGAGGAGGTTCCTCAACGCGCTGCTGTATCCACCAAGATAGAAACGCTCCTGTTGGTGTCGCTCTGTTCTGCGAGCATCGAAACATGTCAGGTGGTGGTCGGCTGCTGTGCCTTGTTTGCAGAAGAGCATCGAATGATCGAGGCGGCCTCCGCAGTGACAGCGGCTACATCGCCATTGGCGTCACTCCGTAACGCCGACATATTCGAGGAGATCGGATCCCCAGACTTTCGTTTCACTGGACTCGTTGCCTTCCAAAAGAGAATTCGCGGTCTACTGAGGCGTATGCAGGCACCGAGTGCTGGTACTCTAGATGCCTGGGCGACCGCTTTTGACAGGTGGCTGCATCTGTCTCGAGATGTTTCGACTTTGGCACTCGAGACCCTACCCGAGGCGAGCCTTATCGAGTGGCGAAACTACTCCGGTTTTCTCGCGTCTCTCGGCGGTGTGTGCGTTGCTGATTCCGCCGCGATGATTGACGACCCGAGACTGGCGGGGTTGAAGTGGATCGACAAGCTGTCCGCTGACAACCAAGAGGAGCCGATCCTCAGCAGGTACTTCCGGCTGAGTATTCAGCTTCTTGGCTGCAGCAACCTCCGTGTGCGAGAAATTACACGCGAGGTACTCTCTGTTGAGACTGCACCCGCATTGTACCAGCCCCTGTTCAAGGCACTCGAGGCCGAACTCGACGTCTTATTCACAGGGGCGCTTGAGTCGGCGGCTGCCAAGGGCCTCGACAACGAGATCATCTTCGCCGAGCAGTCTATTTCCCTTCTCCGTGCGCTGGTGGAAAGGCTCGATGGACCATCTGACCTGGGTGCGGCATCGTCTGTCAACCTGGGGTCCCTGGCACTGAACTTTGCGAAATTTCTGGACGGCGTTCCCGATACAAAGAACAGTCTCATGGTCAAGATCAAAGTCTGTCAGCTGTCGGAAGTCCTTATGAAGAAGAAGGAACATCTCAATTTGAGAGACGATGTGCGCATTCGCAACCAGTTGCTGGAGTATATATTCAGCTGGATCGCGAGGCCGCGATCCCCTCGTACCGAGTCTGCAGCCGCATTCAACCCCATGCGACTGGATGACCTCGTGCGAGTTCAGAAGGATCTCGACAAAGCAAGTCTTCGATCACTCGCGGAACTGACCTACCGTCTTCCTCTGCAGCCAGGGGAAGGACAGTCGGACGTTGGTGCGAGTGAGCTCAAGTCTCAGATGTTCCACACCTACTTCAACCGCTTTCTGTCACTTTTGAACCTTGAGTCTGCTGAGGCCGGCCGCCACGACCATGGCAGCTCAGCCAGGGACGAGAGCATCAATAGCTCGGAGCTGGCCATCACAATCCTGTCGAATCTTCTGAGTGCGAACATCGATGTTGGGCTGAAACACTCTTTGAGTATAGGCTATCACGAGAATGTCGAGATAAGAACGGCATTTGTGAAGGTCCTATACAACATTTTGATTCAAGGCACTGAATTCAGCAATCTGTCGGACACGGCCGTCACGGAGAGATACGATGAGCTGCTTGATCTATTAACTGCAGACACCAGCTTGGCAGCTGCCATCAGTGCAGTCTGTCCTAGTAACGAGGTGGACGAGGTCACCATTTCACTGTTGAACATCTTCGAGACTCGTGGCCTCAGCTTCGTGCTGCTGGAGGCTCTCATCAAGCAGGAAGTCGAAGACACAGAGAACGAGTCCGAGCTGCTGCGGAGAACGTGCGTCGCCACAAAGATGCTGTCGATATACGCCAAGTGGAAGGGCATGCCGTACCTGAAGGCAACACTGCAAAAGGTACTCGAGAGGTTGATGATGACATCCAAGGATCTGGACCTGGAGTTGGACCCAGCACGAGTCACATCTCAGGATGAACTCCAGAAAAACGCCTTGCAGCTGCGCATCGTCGCCAAGGTCTTCATCGAGGACATTTGCAACTCATCCGCAAGCATCCCATCCTCCTTCCGAAAGATTTGCAGCATCATCTCAACAGCAGTTATGCCGCGGTTCCCCGAAGCCAAGTACACTGCTGTCGGTGCTTTTATTTTCCTGCGTTTCTTCTGCCCTGCCATCGTGGCGCCCGAAAGCGAAGGCCTCGTCTCCACGGCTCCATCCAAGGAAATGCGCAGAGGCCTGCTCCTCATCGCCAAAGTTGTTCAAAACCTAGCCAACAACGTCCTCTTCGGCGCCAAGGAGCCCTACATGTTTCCCCTCAACGACTTTCTCACACAAAACATCTACCGAGTCACCACCTTCCTCCGCGAAATTTCCGTAGCCCCCGAACGCACCGAAGCACCCAACGCCAACGAGTCCTTCGACTTCGGCTCGTGCGTCGCCCTGCACCGCTTCCTCTACGACCACTGGGACTCTGTCCGGCAGCGTCTCGCCTCTCAAGAGCGCCGGGACTTTGTCCGCGCCCCGACCGAGGTGACGCGCACGCGGTCGCCCGTGCTCGAGCCGCTGCGGGCCCTGATCTCGCATCTCGGCCCGCCGGCTCTGGCGGTGACGTGGAACCGGCCGCTCATCTCGGCGAATAGCCCGCCGGCGTACTCGCGGTTCCAGAACTTTATGCTGCGGAACGCATTCAGGAGTACGGAGAGCTTTATGACTACGCGGGCTGTGTATGATGGCGGTGAGAGCAAGGATGGGTTGTCGATTATTTGCATTATCTTGCGGAACATCGACGACGAGAGCATTGATTATGATACCCTGATTTACTGCTATTTGAAGGTAAGCCGCTGAATCCTTTGCGTTTCTGGTGGAGAAACTACTTGGTCATGTATGTGAAATCGATGGCTCATACTTGTCTACAGATCGCCAGTCGTCTGTGGCATCGACCATTCGGCCTGCTCATCGACGCTACGTGCTTCAATGGACAGAACGAAGAGCCGCAGGATGAGCTGTTCCATAAGCTGGAGCTTCTCACTCCCGCGGAGCTGTCCAAGCAGCTGACGCGCATATATATCTACAACATGAACAGCGCGTTCAGGTGAGTTCCGATCTGCTGATGGCATTATGAAGTGGCGACGCTGATGACAACATAGAAAATGCATGCGACGTGTCCTCCGGGTGTCCACCAAGAAAGATACGAGCGTCTTCAACCCCAACAAGATCGACTACCATCTCATTGGGAGCATCAAGGAGTTGCAGAACCACTTCCACTTCAACCAGCTCCACCTCCCCAAAGAGACGATTAGCGTTTTTGCTGACACCCGCTACGACTTCAAGCCTGTTGTCCGCCTATCCAAGACGAAGGGCGCCATACCCTGCCGTATTATGGTTGGCAGCCAGTTTGTGCAGATCACCACCGCCGAGAAACAGGAGGTCCATCCCAACTTCCGCCTGAGTGCTACTATCAACGACATCTTCCGACTCGGCGATGTAGATGAGGCGCCTGTGAACGCCAAGTCCGACGACGACTCTGCATTTGGCTTGCGGGCCGACAATGGCAAGATCGCACTGTACTTCACGAGTCCGAAGAAATCCGAGATCTTGCAGACGATTCGTACGGCTAAGGCTAAACATGGCAAGGATACGCGATCGCTGAAGCAATACGAGCGGCTTATTCGGCCACAGGACGTGCCTGGCACACTACTGAATCTCGCCCTTACCAACCTGGCGAGTCCCGATCATGTGCTGAGGCTGTCGTCGTATAACTTGTTGGGCGCCTTGTGTCGGGCTTTCAACTTCACTACAGCTTCTAAGGTCGTGTGCACGAGAGACATCGCGGTGCCTCTGGATCCGTCTAGGTTCATCATCGAGATCAGCAAGACTCTGGCTGAGGCAGAGCCGCAACTGACGTCTGATTTCTTGAATGAGTTCTTTGTTGGCTGGGACAGCTTCTCCGAGGAGCAGAAGCCGCTGAGCTTGGCGTACCTCGCACCCTGGCTGCCTGGTCTGCGGTCATCTGTACTCGCGACCGAGACTGACAGTGACAAGGGCAGGGAGAAGATCGCCACCCTGTTTAGGAAGCTCATTGATGTGACGTTGTCGGATCCAACACTGAGCTTTACGCTAGAGCAGACGATCTGGCCTGCTATACAGCGTGACGAAGTTTTGCTGGACATCTTTTTGGACGAGGTCATCAAGACGGCATCGAGCATTGGCTTACATGACGAGCAAACTGAGACACTGACATCTATTGTCACAGCCATTGGCAGTATTACATTACGAGGCAAGATCATCACGCGGCTGCGGAAGGCCCTAAACCGGTCGTCTATGCGGCAGAGCAAGTATCTCCCCGACAATGTGGTTTGGCCAGAGGTCTGCATCCTGCTGCAATTTTGTGTATCGCTCTCCTTCGACAGCGGTATTCAGGCACAGATGTTCTTGCCAGAGATCTTCCATATTGTCACCATGCTTGCCAACACTGGCTCGCCCGATATTCGCGTCTTGGTCCACCGGCTCCTTGTCAACTCGGTGCACGCAGCGTGCACGTCCTTCAACTTGGATGAGGCGCGTCAGACTAAGCTCAGAGGTGTGCTGGAGTCGCTGTCGGAGACAAGGACGGACCTCTGGAGTCTCACTACTGCGTACACGGGTCGTGATGGTGCTTCGATGTCTACGACGCAGGAGTATGGGCCGATGCTGCAAGCGACGGAAACTCTGGCTGCTATCATGTTTGAAATATGCTCTATCGCGGCGCCGTCCACGGACATGGCTAATGCGTGGCGGTCGAGGTGGATGAGTCTGGTGGCCAGCACTGCGTTCCAGAACAATCCCGCCATTCAACCTCGGGCCTTCTCGGTCATGGGCTGTCTTGCTAGAGAAGAGGTGGACGATGACTTGCTGTACCAGGTTCTCGTGGCATTGCGGATTAGCATCACTCGTTTCAGCGGGGACGATGGGAACAGCGAGATGTTGGTGGCGATTGTCACGGCGCTCTCGCGGATGATGACCAAGTTGCCATCAACCTCGCGCTATGGTATCCAGCTCTTCTGGCTCGCAACCTTTCTCCTACGCCTCGTCCCGCCTTCGCTGTTCAACTGCGCAGCCATCTTCCTCGAGTCCGTCCTGACCAATATCAACACGTCCGGCGACACGCGCGGCACCAAACTCATCGCGCACCTACTGCAAGGTCGCGAGCAGCTGGACGACGTGGCTCTACCTCTCGATGACTTCTACGGGATCCATTTCTCGCCCGAGAACTTCCACTTCGCCGTATGCGCATGCCTCGCCCGCGGCCTCTCCGACACCCTAACCAAAGCAACGGCGCTCCACGTCCTCGCCACCTTCCTCGACACCACAACCCAGCCAGCAATACCGGCAGCGTCCAACGGTGAGCCCGCGGCGGTTGTTGTGCCGCGGCGCATCGCGGACGTTCCGTACTCGCCGTATCTGAGCCTGATCCTGCAGCGGGCGGTCGCGCCCGAGGAGCTTAAGGATACGCTCTGGCTCGCGGGGATCGACCCACCGGTGGGGCCAGCGCGCCAGGTGCAGCAGGAGGGCCTGAAGGCAATGGCGGAAAGGTTCCGGCCTATCACGGACAGAGAGGTGCTCTTGGATACGGCGATTGAGTTGATAGACTTCCAGTTCTTGGAGGATGCGGTGCAGGCACGGGTCTTGGATTGGTTGAACGAGTTGGCCGTGGGAAGGCCGGGTGTGTTGATGCATTTGTGAGTTCTTCCTTGTGTCTACGACTGCGATGTAGGCGGAAAGTACAGGGCCGTCAGAAGCTAACCAATCTTACCCAAACAGCGCCAGTCCCATCCTGAGTATCCTCGACGACGCCCTCCTACACAGCCAAAATTCGGCTACTCTCGAGGCGGCTCACGCACTACTACAGACGCTTACGACCAACCCCAGCTTCGCTACTGCCATGATGGGTTCGGGTGCCATGACAAATGGCGCAGGTCCCGTGCTGAATGAGATTCTCGAGGAGATGGGCTTTGGTGGGCTGTGGCGGTTCTGCTCGCTGAACCCTACGTCGGAGCCGGATAAGCAGTGCTTTGCTTGGACGGAGAAGTTGATTGATGTGAGTACCCTTCCATTTGCCCTTTCTCACGCTGGTGGTGAGGTAGTACGTGTCCATCGGAGCTGAGGTGGACATTGCTGCCTCACCGCCCCCAGAGTACCCGAGGAGAACCGCGTGGACGTGCGCAAAGAGCAATGATTGCTGACGATTCTGACTCACTCAGCTGATCATTAACGCTGGGACGTACTGAACGACTGGTCCAGAGGAGAGAGACCGTCACCCGACTCATGTGGCTGGTCGTCGCCATTGAGTACACATCTCCTAATGGACTGGCTGAGAGGCTTCCGAATGTAACCCAACTCACACACTTGATCAACACCGATGAAGCCGTATTTCCCCGAACGACTGGCTAAGAGGCATGTGGACCTTGGCCAATTCGTGCGGCCGGTCACCACAGCTGAGAGATGCTTCCAACGCTGAACGCCTAGCTGAGAGGCACACAAATATGATTACACTCTTACGGCTGATTACCGAGGTCGGGACGCACCTCGAACGACTGGCTGAGAGGCAAGAGAATACGTGATCTTCGGTGTCACCATGAATCTCGGCGGTGAAGAGGCAGGCATGTTTGCCGCTCGACCAGCAAGGAAGGGCTGATGAAGAGAGCCTACTCGGTGTGATGTGATCTGCCTCCATGGTCACACCGCTGAGTGAGTGGGCGGCTGAAGAAGGCATGGACAGGCAGGCAGGTAGAACTGCTACATGCACGGTGATAATACTAGCCGTTTCAGGATTCTACGAGGGAGGCAGAGCAAAACCAAAAGAACGGGGGACACCGGACTGGACGGGGTAGGTGTTCGGGATGGTCTTTGGGGGAAACGGGGAGGGGGATGGATGGGGCTCGTATGGTTTGATCATTTGCGGAGGAGATATCCCGGGACTATTTTCTGTTGAATTTGCTGGTTTGCTGTATTAGGTCGTCGATCTACAATGTCTTGATCAGCAAATGGATTTCTGGGTTCAGACAGACGATCTCTCTCGTACGGATGCCGCCAATCCTCGCTCGCTATCGGAGAGAGACTGAATAGTCAATAGTGAGATCTTCGCATCTCGTATGTCGCTCGATCGATCTTGGCAGCTGAAGCCCTATGCAACGATGATGAGTGAGCCTCTGAATCTGGTGTGTGTGTGGGTGAGGGAGGGGCAACGTGGCATGGAGGTTTAAGGTGTTCCCGCGCGGCGGGATGCTGTCTCGGCTCGCTGCGAAAATCCAGGTACTGGTGCGACCTTCAACACAAGACTCGAAATGTCAAGATCTCCATTACATGCATACTACTACTGCAGCAGCACAGCCTCGCGCCTCGTGTAAAACCCTCCGGAGAATCGAGTGACCCTCAGTATCGGGGAGAAAGAGACGCCGCCGTCGTCGACCAAAATTCCCTCTTTCGGAAGCTCACCGGTACGGCCGTCTGTTGTCTGACGCACAAAAAAAAAGACAAGACCAACAAGAAATCATTGAATATCCACCTGCAAGCTAGTGCCGGAGATGCGCCCGACAGATGCAGCACAGCCCTACGATCGGCCTTGTGCGCGGGATATAGTGGTGGTCGCACAACAGAATCGCAAGGCCGTCATGGACATTATCTAATCTCCCTGGTAGGTGTTGACGTGATCGATTACAGGTCCTGCTATACAGACAGATAGTCCACACACAAAGCCGCGTCGGTTGTTTTGCAAGTGAGCAGCATGGGTTACTCGCTATTTTTAGCGCTGATGGCCTTGTTTTCCACGTTGCTGGTGTGGTTGCGATTACCAGCAGCCTTCCCACGCGGGCGATCTGGACCCGAGACAGGAATGCTTCTGGAACGTTTCGTGGAAAGCCACGGTGATGTGGCGTGGTTGGTGGTGTGGTGGTGTGGTGGGTGGTATGGGGGCCGTTCTCGGCCAGCGCCATTTGCGTCACGGTGGGTGGGACGAGGTGAAGCCCTACCTGGATGATTGTGTGCCTCTTCTCCGCGCCACTCCGATGGCTGCCGAGAAGAGTGTGTAACGATGTCCCCGGGTGTACGGGTTTACCACGGACGGAACGGGCGTACGGAAAGGGAGTGGAATTTGGGTGTTGACGAAAGACAGCACATTGTGAGTGTGTGAGGTGAGATCTCTCCTTCCAAGGCTGCATTCCCAACAGTTCGGTCGCCATGATTCGGCTTCGCGCAAATAGCTGTACTGGAGATGAGGGCTATGGCGCATCGTTCAAGTCATTCTCTGTCACGATGAACTCAGCATCGCTGACGCCGAATGAGTTTCTAATCTTCTTGGGTGTCTGTCCACTACGCATAGTGCTGACACAGGCCTAGAGTTGCAAGCGCATTGTTCGAAGCACGGTATGACAGATCTCATAGTCGTGAATAGGCAAAGTCAAGAGACCTCTCACTCTCGCGGAATGGCGCCTTGTCCGAGCAAGAGCTCCGACTCCTTTAGACGCCTCCTCGGTGTCTGCTCGCGTCGTGCTGGGTCTCGTGGAATATCAGCGCGCGACGTAGGCAAAATCAGCGTCAAAGTCGGATTACCAAGCGCCCTGCGCGCCATTCTTGGCCGTGGTGGCTTTGCAATGCTTTTCAACGCAGTGCGGCGTTGCCGCCGCGTGAATGATGAGGAAAGCAGGTAAGTTCCAAGCGAGGAGGAAAGGGGTGAGAGAAAAAAAAAAAAAAAAAAAAAAGATGCGAAAATTGCGCGAACGCGAAGAAACGCCGAGGATTCTCATTGCAGATGGGGATCAGAGCGCTGCGGGCCGGAGTTTTCGTGTCACGCCGGGCGAGCGTAAGCTGCATAACAAACACTGCGAGATTGTCAGCAATGTGTAAAATTTGAGCTAGAAAAGCCCGAAGCAAGAAATTTATCCATTTGATTAATAAATTAATCACTTTGCCTGGCTCGGTGCGCGAAAACAGAAAGTGAGGCTGGACACGGACGACTCGAAGCCATCCTGTGGGAGAGCGGGTCCGGTCTGCGCTCGGATGGATGGTGGGAGGAAACCAGTTTCACCTGCACGCCGGGCATGCCGATTTTCTCTGCGCGCTGCTGCAGCAAAAGACCGGCAAAGGTGGGCCGAGGCCTTGGAACTACAGGGCTTTTTCAGCCACACCATCATGCAGGACAACTGCAGCAGTGCCTTTTTTTTTTCTTTTTTTTTTTTTCCCTCCCCATTCCGCGGGGTTCGGGGGAAACGTGGCACCGCCGCTTTTCCTTCTCCAGTCCACACATGGGCAAAGCTCTACTGGCACAGCAGTTGACGAGGGAAAGACAGACATTGGTACTTGAGGCGCACTGCACCAGCCCAATTTACCCCGGCATCATGACATTTCCAAGCACTTAGCAACAGAGCAAGTCGGCGATATCGCTGTGGTTCTCGGGTAGGACGATCGATCCGATCACTGACAGGCCAGGGTACTGCTGATAGAGTTTGGAAAACAGGCCCACATCGCGCAGCGGGACCCACCCCCACATTTTCGTCTCGGCCGGCTTACAGGCCTGTGGGAAGGATTCTTTCGGGCGGCGGCGCCTGTGCCTTGCAGCACGGAATCGACGAGAGGGTTGCATCGATCCTGCGGCCGTGCGGCTGCGGTTGGTCTAGATTGACGTAAAGAAAATTCACTAAAAGAAAAAGAAGAGACCAGCCATCAAATGGTGGGAGAGAAAAAAGAGAAGAGACGAAAGAATCGGCCCAACAAGACCCCGCTTTGCAGACTCACAAAGACACCCAACCCATCATTACGGCCAGGCACGTGAAGATCGGGTACCAACGAGCACAACACGAGGCTGCCTGGACAAAGGAACGAGGGGGCGCCTGAACCAAGCAAAAGCGGATAGACGTAGACACAGGCGGTCAGTCAGCGGGTCCCCGCCGGCGTGATGTGAGTTGGCCTTTGCTGTGAACGCGCGTGCATAGACGCACGCCGTTTCAGGCAACGGGAATGAAGCTTCGGGATTGCGCATGCGTGTGCGGTTTTGTTGGCATAGGTAAGACTCACCTCACTTGACCTCACCTCACATGAGATGCCCAGAAACAATGCGCATAAACGGTTTGGTGGTGGTGATGAGTCATCGTGTTCGTACCGCGAGGCGCGTGATCAGATTTGGTATAAGACAGTACTAAGTAGTCAAGCCGGAATGTACGGAGACACGAAAGCGAGATCACGAGACCCAAGAACCAGGCTGTGCCAACACGCGGCTCTGATTATCTCAGCTGTCGTGATTGTTGAAATCGTTAGCGGTCCCGAGCCTCTGGGTCCGCTAGTTTTACTCTAGCAGGACTTTCGACCCGCTCGCTAGCCGCTAGCCTGCTGACAAGCTGCTCCATCCCTGTCATAGTGTCGTCCCGCTGTGGGGCCGCTGCGCCAACAGTTTCTAAAGTTCGGCTCTCGCATCCGAGGCGAGCCCGCTTTTTCTTTTTGGCTTCAGCCCTGCGAGCCTCGCTGCGACGGCTGGACGGCAAAAGCAGTACAGCACGTACTAGTTCGCTGGCATGGTGGGTAGACTAAGCCACAGGAACTCAGCTGTGTCGCCAAACTCTTTACGGGTCGCCAAGTCGATTTTGTTTGGGCAAGACTGTCGTTGAATACGTGTCTTACCGCGTACGATTATGAGCCATTCTGGATGAACGCTTGCCTGTTTTGTGTGCGTGTACTGATCATCGGCAGTTGCAGGGATCTGGAAAGAGGTATCTGACAGCAATACGGTAAGGAAAGTAACGCCCAAACAGACACTAGGAGAGAATGAGAGCAACTTCGAACAACAGACTCTCGGATGACTTGCTCATTGCGGTTTAGGTAGTTTGTCGATTCTTTGAGCGTGACAATGGACTCTGTCAACGCCAACTAATCGAGTCTGGCCGAGAGTGTCTCACAAGGAAGAATCCATGTTTTCTTAAACCCAAGAAACTGTAATGTGATTGGGACACCTCATACTCTCAAACCCATATATGGCATTATTCATGAAAACTATTGTGGTAGTCATGGAGTCGCAGGGCCCTCGAGTCTCGAGGACATAGTCAAGCTTCAGACCTTAGGTTGTGAAATCAAGCCCCTGATTAGATGGAATAATCATGACTATACCAACAGTAGCCGATTCTAAAACGTCCATATGCATGTAATTCAGACACACAATTTCTAGATGAGTGGGTCCCCACAGCCTTCCGAGGTCGACTGCCTCCGACCAATGGCAGACCTACGAGATCTACCATAGCGTCACTTGCACACGATGGCATGAGCGCGGTGAACAGATTGGTAGAGGCGCGATTAGTAAGGCACATCTTGAGAATGGGGCGAGTATTGAATTTGGTGAGAATAGTATGAACTTTAGACATAACACGAGGGTGAGGTGCTGGTTGAAGGTGGGTACGGCGTTGAGTACAGCGGAGGAGGTGATCGAGATTAGCATGGTATGGATTAAGTATGAGAAGAGAGCCCGGAATATGCATCTTGTGGTGGAGTTGGTTTCTGCAAGTGCTGGACAGGTAGACGCCTGGTAGAAGAGGACGCGGATTAGCCATTGGAGACATGCATATAACTCCGTGTATAAACCCTGCTAATTCGTAGAAATACATTTGACAAAGGTGATCTTGTGCGCTCTGGTCGTTCTAAACTCTGAGCTTAAGCGCAAGGATGTGAGTAAGCATGGCTACGGAGAACTAGTCCATGAGCGGCTGAAAGAACATTTCGATAATGCAATTCGCCTAGGTCTGACTATCAGGCAGGTAGGGCTGGTAGGCTGCCACTTTAGCTCAAAAAATAAGCACTTAAAATAGTGGGCCCGTGTGCTGGCGCCCAGCCTCGCGAACAACTGGCTTAGAGCAACACACGGCAAGCCACGGTATGGACCTCATCAGCTTCACCGGCCTCACAAAGAGGCCTCTTCGCAGGCAGCCTTGGCCCTTTTTGGGCGAAGCATGTGATCAAGACTTCCTGCGAACACTCGGTCTGGTTTGCTGGCCGCCTCTCTCGCACACCGCACCGCCATGTCTGGGCAGCTGGAGGGTTGCGTGCCGTGTCCAACCGAGCCACAGCAAATGGGGCCCATGGGAGGAGACGCGTACCGAGGCAGCTTGACTGCTGTGGCTGATGCTGGCTTGCTGGCACGATCGACACAGTGGACCACACAGACAATGCAATGGAGATTGATTCGTCACGAGCATTGCGTAAAAATAGAAATGTCGTATGCCGGAGTGAAGTCCCGGAATGTGCAGGATCTTCATCGCGAGGATGCGGATCTATGCCAGATCCCCATGGTATGCTGCATCGGATTGTCTGGTTGAACAGGTGGGAGAATCATTGTGTGGCGATAACGAGCCACGGCTGGATGCGGTGGTGATCGTCGCTGTCTGCCGATGTGTTCCCCTGATCCTGAGATTTTGTGACTGCTAGCTAATCTAGGATTGGTCTGGGAAACGGGAGGGAGGCAGGGAGGCAAAAAGAAGGTTATGACAAACATGTGGGTAAGGCAAGGCACGGAGGTCTGTAGCCGTGAAAAGATGAAGGTGAAAGGTTGCAAGTGGTCGGCTAGGTCCTTGATGAGGCTGTGCAATGCAGCTGGTTGTGGGGGAGGGCTACCTAGGTAAAACTCCGGATGGACGCGCCCGAGCTCGGATCCGAGGTTAAGCGCATACAAAATCCTTCGATTGATACGTTGCCTCGACTGGGGAGACCGGAGGAAAGGTAAATCCTCGGGTGGGTGGGTGTTGATGCAAGGGACCAGCACATGGGCGTGGCTGAGCAAAGCACTTTGTGTAAGGTGGGATGAGAAAAAGGTGGTCATGGTTTGTGCTCTATGGAATGGCATCGAAGATGCCACACAGCGGGAGCCAACGGCGCAGCGGCGCCAACCATCTCGCGGGGCCCGACTTGGTGGTACCTGGACCGTGCACTTCCCGGCCATCGGATCAACGCTTGTCCCGATTAGGAAAGTATACCCACACCGTGACAGGGAAACCTGGCTAGGAGTGTTCTGTCCGCGATATCGTACCTAGTCTTTCATTTCTTCTTCTTCGACAATATGGGCTGTTGCAAGGTTTGTAATCATAGCAAAACTTGCATCTCCGGAGCACAAATGTCTGTGTCTACAGCCCAAGAGGCAGCCCAAGCCAGGATGATTAATCGTGTTCTTGTCACTGACCGGAAGATGCTCGGACGTTCGGCAAGCTTCCACTCAACACTACCTAATTGTCTTCTGGGGTGAGGTTCGTATCGATGTACCTTTGTACAGAGCCCTATTCTGGTGAATAGTCTTTGACAGGCCAGATGGTGAAAGTAAAGAAGCTCGCGGTGCACGATCACAAGGTTGCAATGCATCCCCTAAAAAAGTTTGAGAGTTGGGAAGGGATGGCATTTGGAGGGCATTTGGAGGGGAGAAACGCATCATTCGACGTCACCACCGACGCAGAGCCAATGCACATTGGCAAATCAGCATGCGGCACCATGCCAACCTCCCACAAACTTGTGCCGCCGGAACGCACATCAAAGTTTCCAAATGAAGCATTCGGAGTCTGATTATCTAAGGAAAGACCCTGAAAACCCCTGAAAATCGTACCTGTATGACATCGCTAGCCCCCGCGGCTGGATGGTAAATTTGGGGAATGTCGTATTTTCTTTCCGTCATGATTGCCATCTTGCTTCACGGAAACCAAGAAAGAATACGGCATATCATACTGATCTTGAAGTCAGAAATTCACAAGCAACCCTGTTCATCACCAGAAGAACTGTCATCGGTTCTAATTTTCACTGTGTGGGTCTTTAGGCATTTAGGCAGTGAGTGACAGACAAAGAGCGCCAGGTCACGAGGTCAACAGAGTTTAACGCTGATGCTCGTGTGTGGGCCCAACAACTAGTGACAGACCATAGCAGACCATAGCGTGGGAGAGTCAGCTGTTTGAAGAATATCTATCTAACCAGTCTTTGGTAGCGTGTAACGTGCACTGCGTGTTCCCGTACTCGTCAGGTGCCGGCACCCACTGTCAAGTCCTCAGGCCATCACCATCATTGGCAACACGCACAACTTGGAACATGTCATTTGGAAGTATTCCTACTCGTCGAAAGCTCTGCAGCCCCACGGATCAACATGCTTATTGGGATGTCATCACAAGTCCCGAAGCTTCATATTCAATAATGATTAACGAGTCGTGATATACCAAGGCTCGCACGGTTCCTGGTGTCTGCAGTCTGACGTGACGTTTCGCGATAGGCCTTGCCTGTGAATGCGAGATGTTACTGCGCGTCTCTAAAATTCACTGGCAGGAACACAACAAGTTTTCCAGAATAGCCTAATACTCGGAGGTATGAGCCGACATTTGTAATTGTACGAACTCATTCTCACATTCTACACAAAAACTATCACGCCGGAGTTGGTGTGATGGTGACTGACTTGACCTTTTACTCCGATCGGGGGTGAGTCAAAGTGCTAGGAATAAATACTACCATATTAGGACTAGTGCAATGCTCTAGGCACTACCTAGGTAGCGCTGGCTCCAACGCTCCTCGCCTAGAACATCCCGAGGCACGCGGTACGTACCCAAACAAGCCCTTGCGGAACCGTCCCCCGGAAAAAGCGAGGTTCGGTGGTACCAAATACATTTGACGACAAGGATGCACACCCTCCAAGCACGCCGCGGCACCGAAGCATGAAGAATCGACAGGGGTGCCCCGTTTGATTCTGCAGGGCTTCTACGTAGCCATTCTACAAGCACCCCTTCCCTGCCCGGCGATCTTGCGTATATATTCATTCTGCCCTTCTTCGACAGTATCTCGAGTAAAATTTAAATTTGCCACCTTCAAACACACTAAATCGAAATACACTGAACTACTTCGGAAGATCATCACTATCATCTTTCGACCACATCTTGCAATTATGTGGATGAGCCCAAACATAACACATTCCCACCACACCAGCAGCAGCAACAATAACAACAACATCTCTTCACAGCAACTCTACAGCAACAGCAGTTACAGCAGACGGTCTTCGCTCTCGCAAACACCAACGACAACGGCTTCTTTCTACCCTGACACGGCCGACTCCGACGCATACCTCGACATCGACTCGGAGATCAAGTCTCAGGCCAGCACGTCCTCCTCGCCTCACTCAGTCGCCGGATCTTTTCCCTTGTCGACTTTTGACAGTCTGCCTCCCTCGAACATCTCCAAGACGCCTCAGAGCGGGCTGTCATTCAACTTCGCGTCACCTGCCACGCAGCAGTATCATCTCCCTGGACCATTCGCCAACATGATGTATGCGGATGCATGGGCGGGGGATGTGAACCAGTTCGCCTCCAAGAACCACAGTCGCAGCGCACACAACCGCGACTCTTCCCTTTCATCACTCGGCTCTCTTGGCCCTGCCTCGCCGTTCTCGTATCACTCGTCCAATCCGCAAATCGCGGTGAGTGATTCCAGCGACTACCACGGATTGCCGATGATGTCGGAAGACCACTCGTATCAACTTGCGTCCAAGGCTCCGAACGTAACGTCCCACGACACTTTCTACTCCAACTACCCCTACTCAGACCACACCTCGGTCCAGGACTATGCGAGCATGCTTGCGCCGCAGAAGCACCGAGGCGAACGGGTCACTCCAAGTGGCTTGTTGCCTCCTGAGTCTTCAAACGGTGGATCACGGCCTGGGTCAGTGGCGAGTTCAGAAGCCAGTGACTCACCTGCCACGCCAGCTGCGCCGGAGCCTACGGCTGAGCAAGAGAGGAGGCGAAAGACTGGTGAGGACTTACTTTTACCCCATATCCTTAATTATGACCTGGACCCACCCGACTCACACTTTTTCTCTGAAGCAGCCGCAGCGACTGTACCAAAGCTTGACCGTACTATGACGGACATCTTTGGCGACGAATTGTACAACCCCAATTTTGACAACGTGTCTGCGCCGGCGCCTTCTCAACAAAGTCAGAGTGTAGTATCGCCCACCAACGAGATGTTTGCACGAGCCTTGCAAGCTGCCAACAGTCAACATCTCACAACAACGGCACCTACACCGGCATCATCAATACACAGGGGACGCTCGCCGTTCAGAAACGGATCGCCACTTGCGCCCAAGCCTATGCAAGAGTTCTCCCCTCAAGTGCCAACCAACATGCGGTTCAACACAGCGCAAGGCATGAGGGAGCGGAGGAAGCATGAGGAGACTGCTCAAGCTTTGCGCCAGATTACTCAGAATGCCAGCACTGGTACTCCGCAGACGATCTCCCCCAAGGATGCGATCCTGGAGTACAACGAGGATGATAACAGCAACAACTTCCCACTGTTTCCTCAGCAGCAATCTTCCGGGTATGCCAACCAGATGGGCAAAGTCACTCCTCAGGCCAACAACTTCAACAACCTGGCTCTCGACACGAACTTCGACAGCTATCTGACTGCTCAGCTTTCGGCCTCACAGCTGTCGAACAATGGCGTGCAGATGCCTCAGCAGTATCCCTTCGTCTCAAAGCAAAGACAGCAACCCAGTTTGCCTTCGGCTACCTCTTTCTCCATATCTTCACGGATGGAGTCTTCAGCATCACCATCTTCCAACGCTTCCAGTCCGCAGCGACCAGAGCACATTGGTGCTGATGGTGGAACCTACACCTGCACATATCACGGTTGCACGCAGAGATTTGAGACACCAGCACTCTTGCAGAAGCACAAGCGCGAGGGCCACCGACAGGCACATGGTGCGAACAGTTTGCGCCGACCAGAGGTTTCAACGACTACGCCGGGTAACTACTTCAACACGCAAGCCGGACCCCACAAGTGCGAACGCATCAACCCAAGCACTGGCAAGCCTTGCAACACTATTTTTTCGCGGCCTTACGACTTGACAAGGCACGAGGACACGATTCACAATGGCCGCAAACAAAAGGTGCGATGCGATGTTTGCACTGAGGAGAAGACGTTTAGCCGCGCGGATGCGCTTACGCGGCACTACCGCGTCTGTCACCCGGATCTGGAGTTCCCTGGCAAGCACCGCAAGCGAGGCGGGTCGACCATCTGAACTCGACATTTCAGCATCACTGCGCCTGAGACACATTCGACTTCCTAGTGGTCACTGCCAGCGGTCACTGATACTGCTACCCCAGGTGTGGGATTGAGATCGCGCGCGTTGGGAATGCATTGGAAAATCGATGACAGAGTGTCGAACCTTCTTCCAGCGTATCAGCGTCACACTTGTCGCGGGGATCTACCACATCCCTGCCAGACCCCTGTCGCCAACTACGTCATTTGTGGTCCGGTTATGCTTTAGCGTAATCACTTCCTGCAGGGACTTTTTACTTCTGCTGGACCCTGACCCAAGATCTGCAGCGGCAGTGACGTCATATCGTCATTGCTCGTCGGGGACAACGCCAATCCCCACCCAGCCAAGCTTGTCGCGGTGAAGTCATTTTTGCGACCTGATGATACCGGTTCAGCGGCACACCACAATGCCCGCATCACGAGCAAACGAACGAACAGCCTGTCTGTATTGTTCGCAGTCGGCAGATCCTCTTCCGGGGATGGGGATGGGGGTGCACCACTTTCACCTGCACGAAGCTCTCCTTGGCTTGGATCACGGGTGTGTGGGTGTGTCTCGCGGGATGACATCGTCATGCGGCACTTGCCCCTCACCTTTGTACAGTATTATCAGTACGACATATTTGGGTAATTGCACCAGCAGGCTGGTTTTCTTTGGAATAGGGATAATGGTGGTTGGCAGATTACACCCTCCCTTTCATTGAACGGAGCCTTTGTATCATCAGTTATGGGGAACGAATTGGAATTGTGCATGGCATAGAGTGGTGAATTGTGTTTTGTTTTTATGCGCGGCGTTCGAAGATCGGGAAAAAAAGAGACATGGAACTTCTTCAACTTACTGCTATTGTATATATTTCTAGCCTTGTCGTGTGCACTCTGCTGCCTCGTTATCCTGTACCATTATGCAATTTGAAAGCCTTTTTGGTCTGAGGAACTTCTTTCCTCCTCTACTTTTTGGTACTTGTTTCACAGCATTTTCCAAGCTACAAAATGAGTGTTTGAGCGTGACAGTGGGGACTTGGGCACGGATCCCGGGCGGACATTTGAACTTCTTATCAAGAGTCAGGACGGCACACCCCGCGATATAAAGTGGCGCGCTGAGGTTGCATTGGGTATCTGATTGACACCTGGGCATCTGCGGTCACGAGGAAAAGCAGAAGTAAGGATGACTGAAATAGATTGTTGGGTTGCTGTTCGCACCACACCTATCACCACGCACGATCTTCGTTGGGCAACGGTTACGTGCGGAGATCGAGGTTCATTTTGGGCAGATACAAGAACGGTTATTATGGGATGGGAGGAGGATCTGATAAGATGAACGGAAGACTGATAGAGATCGAGCGTCAGTGCGCATGTTGAGACAGAATCTTACTCAAGTTATGGCATAGTCTGAAAGCGTTATTTATGTACAATCTGCTGCGATGTGAAGTTGTGTGATTATATGTTTCGATCGTGATATGCGATTAGGATTAGACCAACCAAGCTGACGGAGTCGATTGATCGTGTGCTCTCTTCCCAATGGGTCATTTGGTGATATATCCAGCGGAACCAGTTTTCAAGCTCTCAAGCTCTCGGCTTGTGGTAGTTTTGGACTACATAAGCAAGATGCAGCCCTAGCGAACGAACGAACGAACGAACGAGTGAACGAGTGAACGAACTCCTGCAGTGGAATAAGTCTAGCCATGTATGTCATGGGAGAGTCACGATGTTCCTTAGGTCCGACGAGCTGCGTTGTATGTATGCAGCCGCGGCTTGGGTGGGGTTGGGCATACTCAATTGCTTGCACGCCGAGCAGGGAAAGGCTGGCCAAGCAAGGCTGAGGGCTAGGAGGCATGCATACAGAACTTGTTTGGGCAATCTAGACGTTCGTCTGCCTTCGTCTGCTCGTGCGGTGAAGGTTGCGCCGTTGAAGCACCGTACCCATCTGGTTGGGGCACAATTTGGAAGAAAGGGAGATAGGCCAGAGAGCGAGCACACATAAGTATAGAATAATCCGGGAAAATATAGAAACTTTTATATGTATGTCTATAACTACTCTGTAATCGTGGACTGCAAGAGATCGACCATTTTCGTCGTCCCGGCAATCGAAGGCATATGCACGTTGAGTACACTGTACAGCGGGATAAAGTGACATAAGTGATCATGTTGAACACCATACAGCGACCGCACCAGACCATTTCATAATCACATCCACCGATCGACCGAGTGATCAAGCATGGAAGGATACGCAGTCACGTCTCACTCATTTACTCGGTGTCCCCATCCATGACAGCAGCCCGGGCATCAGCGTAGAGAGGCTTGATACCAGTCCAGATTTGGAACTACAGCAAGAGACACCACGACTTAGCACTTCACTCCACACAAACAATTCACAGCCACACTATGAGCAAGAAAGAGGGACAGGAAAAAGGAGCTTACCTGGTACCATCCCTGCGAACTCAACACCTCCAGCCCGGGAATCGTCTCCCAACCCCCAGCCTCCTCAGCCATAGTCATGACCGGCGTATGCCGCGGCTTGTACGCCATCTCCAGCAACGCACGCTTTACGCCCTCGGGCACCGGCCTCCGCAGCACGGCAGCAACCACATTTTGCATACCGGCGTCCATAGGCCTATCCGCGGGGATGGAGCTGACCATCACGCGCGGCGCCACATCCGCCGCTAAGCTCTCGACATTCGTGAGGTGCTGCACGTCGTAGTCGGCGGGGAACGACGCGGCGAGCGTGGCGACCTTGGCGGCGTCGCGTGCGATGATGTAGATGGGCGCGTAGCCCAGACTGTGCAGGGCGAAGATGGCCGCGCGCGTGGTGCCGCCCGAGCCGATGACGACGGCAGAGGAGGAAGCGGGCTTGGCGACGCCGGCTTCGCGGAGAGCGTGGACCATGCCCATCCAGTCGGTGTTATCGCCGAGGAGGGTGCGAGTGCCGTCGGGTTGGTCGACGGGGATGATGGTGTTGACGGCGCCGATGACCTCGACGGCCTTTGAGACGGAGTCGAGGAGTGGGATGATATCGAGCTTGAGGGGGATGGTGACGGAGGCGCCGCCGAAAGTTGGCGAGCGGATGATATCTTTGACGTCGGCTGCGGTGGTGGTCTCGAAGCGCGAGTAGGTGTGAGGGAGGCCGTGGGCCTGGAAGAGGGTGTTGTGCAGCGGTGGCGAGCGCGAGTGCGCGATAGGCGATCCGAAGATGTAGAAGAGACGCTCGTCCAGCTCGCCAACGAGGGCAAGGCCCCTGCGGATCTCGGCAGCCGACAGCTGGCCCGGGGCGGCCTTGAAGGGCAGTGCCTCGTGCGAGACGGGCGTGAGAAAGCCGTTCAGTACGCGGCTAAGCTTGCCGAGCGGGCCCATGTTGATGGCAATCAGGGGCGTGTCGTGCGCTGCCAGCATGCGCGACTTGAAGCTTGCGAGGGCGAAGTTGTCTTCTTGGGTGCGGGCTACGCCAATGAGCTTGATGATGTCGCCGAATTGCAGTGCTCGGTTGTAGTACTGGATCCACGAGCCGTTCTTCCACGAAAGTGTATTCTGAGGATCGTGGTGAGACGCAATGATGACCGAGGAGCCTTTGCGGGCCACGACACCTTGAATCACTTCCTCAGGCCAGGTAAGCTCCACATCAATGTACTCGGCAGCCGCACGCAGAGCCACATCATACAGGGCCGCCGCACCCTCGAAGTCACTGTCAGGAAACTTTCCTCCTTGACTTTGAGTTCGGACGGTGAAGACAATTGGAACGTTAGCGGCAGCTCGTAATGCTGCAACCTGCACGGCAACAAACTCTGGTGAGTAGTCCTTTAGCAGATCCACCCTCAGCTCGACGGCATCCGAGCCAACAACCACACGAGGTATGAGCTCCAGCGACTCCACGACGTCTGGCACGGTCAGCGAAACAAAGAAAGAGTGCCTCTTCTTCTTCACGTCCTCGAAGTGCTTGCTGTGACCACACATCACCGAAACGAAGTTGGTGAAGTCCGCAGGCGCCTCCTTCAGCGCGTTCGAGCCGCTGGGATGCGGGCTGTGGTACTTGTAGTTGCTGCACTCCTTGAACCAAGGTTTCCTGCGCTCGTAGACGTCGCGGATTTCTGTGGTGTAGGCTGGCCGGGTTTTGTCAATAAGCAGGTACTCAATTACCTGGTTAGTGTCGCGGTGAACTTGAAGGACCAAGCCGCCGTTCGCCTTGTACTCAATCAACTTCGCTCGCGCCACGTCGCTCTCGACGATCCCTCCACCACAGGAGAAGACGCAACCGGTTGCCCGCTCAGTCATGACTTCGGTAAGAAGGTCCAACTCGGCTTTGCGGAAGCCCTCCCAGCCTAGACTGCCATTGATCATGTTAGGTATCGTCTGGCCTTGTCTCCGCTCCAGCTCGTTATCGAGGTCGATGAATTCCCTGTGCAAAGTCTGCGCCAACCACCCCCCTGCTGTCGTCTTGCCGGCACCCCTCATGCCGATCAGAAAAATGGATCGATCCCTGGAATTGGACGTTTGGGTTTGTTCTTCGTGTTCTGATGCCGGCTCCTCACCATGCATCGTAACTTTGAACGACTCCGAAAGCACATCCCACCAGCCTGGCCACGTCTTGCCTGTACACTCACGTTCCAGGATCAAGACTGGGGTCGGTGTAATGAGAGACAGAACGCTGAAGCTCATTGCTACACGGTGGTCGTCGTAGCAGTAGACACTTCCTGGATCGGTCAGCGTTTTGTAGGGGCGGCCTGTAATCTCGATACCATCCTCAAGCTCAGTGCACACAACACCGAACTTGGCGAGCTGTTCCCTCATCGCCGCGATTCGGTTGCACTCCTTGACACGCTGATTGGCAATGCCGGTGATTCGTGTGGTACCCTCCGCAACCGCAGCCAGGACGGAAGCAGTAAGGAACGCATCTGTCATCGGCTCCATGTCAACCTCCGGGATGGCCTTGAGCTGCCCAACGGGAGGTCCGGTCACAGTGGTTGAGTAATCGGTCTGCTCGACCTTTGCGCCCATAGCCTGCAGCACATCCACCGCAAAGCGAGAGTCACCCTGCAGCGACTTGGATCCGATGTTTGGCACAGTGCAAGTCGTCCCGGTGATTGCTGCTACAGCAAGTGGGTAGGTTGCAGAGCTAGCGTCGCTCTCGATCTCGTACTCGGCCGGGTTCTTGTAGCTGCCTTGCGGGATGTGGTAAGTGTGCTCCTCGGTCGACGACTTCTCGACCTGGACGCCAAAGGCCGCCATCATGGAGATGGTCATGTCGATGTAGAATTGCGAGATAGGCTTGCCGCCAACAAGCTTCAGTGTGACAGGTTTCTTGGCGTACGGCGCGGACATCAGCAGCGACGAGACGTACTGGGAGGAGATTGTTGCCGCGAGCTCGATCACCCCACCCTCAAGGCCGTTGGAAGCGTCAACCTGGACAGGCAGACTGCCCTCCTTGTTCAGATACTTGACCTTGGCCCCGTTCGCGCGCATCGCATCGACGAGCGGGCCGATAGGTCGCAGCTGCATTCTCGCGTTGCCGGTCAAGATGGTGGAAGACACAGTAGTTGGTGCACAGAGCGCCACCACACTGGTCAAGAATCGCGACGCGGTTCCTGCGTTGCCTAGGTAGAGAGGCTCCTCACTCGCCTCAAGCTTGCCACCCTTGCCCTTCACAACCAGAATCTCACCAGCGTTTTCCCAGCGGTAGGTGGCGCCATTGAGTCCGGAAATCGCAGACAGCATGAATTCGACATCGTCAGAATGAAGCAAGTTCTTGATGCGACATTCGCCCTCACCAAGCGCAGCCAGAACTAGCGCGCGGTTCGAGATACTCTTCGATCCAGGAGGCGTCACGCTGACATTCAGTCCGCCTGGAACGCCAGGCACCACTCGAACAGCAGGAGACAGCACAACACGTATTGCACGGTCATCCACGACGCTCGCCTTGGGCTCGTGGCACTTGCCGATCGCAGATAAGAGCACAATCTTCTTCTTGGACCCGTCGTTCTTCTTGTCGACAGCCATCTTATCCAACAGTGTATCGACCGGACAGCGCTTACCGGCTGTCAATTTCACAATACGCTTGTCCTTCAAGCTCGTGGGTAAATCGTAGCTGGCAATGCATTTTGTAAGGCGCGCCACCGCATCTGGGCGCAAGACACCCAAGAAGCGCGCCAGCTCCGCTTCCTTGACCATGCCGATGGCCACAGCCTCTCCATGCAGAACCTGGGGCGTCAGAATAGCCTCGTAGGCGTGGCCGATGGAGTGGCCAAAGTTGAGCAGATTGCGCAGTCCGCCCTCTCGCTCGTCTGCAGACACGACCTCAGCCTTAGTCCGCGCAGAGCCCAGCACAATCCTCTTGAGTATATGCCTGATAGGCGCCAGCCTCTCGCCCTTCTCCTTCGGCTTGCTCTTGACCGCAGTGAGAATAGCCTCGGCATTCGACTCGAGCGCCGCGAACTCGACCTCGTCCCAGATTGCGGCTGTCTTGACGACCTCGGCCATGCCGTTGACGAACTCGCGCACGGGCAGCGTGTCGAGGAATTGCAAGTCGATGTAGACGCGCTGGGGCTGCCAAAAGGCGCCGATGAGGTTCTTGCCCAGCGGGGTGTCGATGGCAGTCTTGCCGCCGATGCTGCTGTCGACCATGGCGAGCAGGGTGGTGGGGACCTGGACGAAGCGCACGCCGCGCATGAAGGTGGCGGCGACGTAGCCGATCATGTCGCCGATGACGCCGCCGCCGAGGGCGATGACGACCGTGTCGCGCGTGCAGCGGTTTGCGAGCATCCAGTCCTCGATTTCAGCTTTGGTCTCGCGGCCTTTGGAGTTCTCGCCGGGGGGGATGGCGTAGGTGAGGAGGCGGACATGGTCGGTGAGTTGGGCGGCGGCGGCTGCTTCGGCGAAGGCGGCCTGGAAGGAGGATACGTAGAGCGGTTCGAGGTTGGTGTCGGTGATGAGGACGTAGGTGGAGGATTTGAGGTTGGTCAGGAGGTCGGTGGGCACGAAGGTTTGGAAGACACCGTGGTCAATTATGATGTCGTCTTTTCCGAGAATGGGGATTCGAGTCGGGCCGGAGGAGTCAATCGTGCCGTTCGCTGTCCCATTCGGCGTGGGAGCAGTGCCATTGACTGCTGCCATGGCTGCTGTGATGGTCTCAATGTCTCCGAGCTTGTCGTGTTGGTCGAGGATTGTGGGTAAAGCACCTGCCAGCTGCTTGTCCAGTTGAAAAGGCTCACTTCACAACTGGAAGACAGAAGTGGACTGAAAAAAAGAAAGAGAGAGCGGGGGGAAATAGATGAGAGAATGACAGTAGTAGAGGTAGTAATCGAGTAGTGCTGACCCCTTCGTGGGAAAGATGTTGTGGCACCACTTTGTGCATATGGCGGTGGAGGAGAATGACTCTTTTTCTTCCTCAGCTTCGAATTCTTCAATTTCCAGCTCAAGGCCCCGCCGCAGATCGGAGGGGTAGGGGCTCACTAAAAGTTCGCTGCAGCTTCAAATGTTCTAGCAGGGATGCTACATGGCCAAGGCTCCCCGTGGGGGCGGACGAACGGGTTCCTGCCGCGATGAACATGCGCTCAGAGCAGTAGGGCTGACCTCGGGAACCCCACGTGGAATTTGACCTCCTACCAGTACCTAGGTAGGTACTCTGTGGGTAGAAGAGGTACGTGTCTAGGCACGTACCTCTTCCTCTTACCACTGCATTACATCCTGTAATCTTGATTCACGAATACGAAAATTCATACTACAGCGATTGCGGTCGAAAGATGTAACATCGAGAATTGAGAAGGCTGATGACGGAAGCACAATACAAAGTAATAGTGGAAACTGTGTTATATGTGCTACTTCACGCGTCATATCACCAACACAGAGTACTACTAGGCCCTAAGCACAGAGAGTAGCTATATTCATTCAGCATACAGCCGGGCTATCTGTCTACAACCTACCAACGCTGCTAGCTCATCCCGCTAATTCTCACCCTTTAGCCCTCACCCCCGCCCAGCTCAAAACCCAAAACTATCCAAAAGCGACCCAGCATCCGGCTCCTCAAACATCGTCGGCGGCGGTTTCTTCGCCTCCTTCGCCGTCGCCGCCGCACCAGGAAACCGACCGCCGTTCTCAAACACGGGCGACAGCGGCATGTCCTGCACAACCAACGAGCTCCGTCGCTTGAGCAACTTGCCCGGATCAACCACGTCGCCGCCGAAAAAGCCCTTGCCTGCCCGGTCCGGCTGCTGCAGGAACTCCCAGTTCCGCACAAGGGCCAGTCCGAGCAAGTCGCATCCCATGCGGTCGTAGAGCCGTGCATTGTGCAGTACGAACGACCACTCGACTTTGGGTGTGACCTTGACGGCGCCGCGAAGGGTTTGGAGCGTCTTTTGGCGGAGTTGGGAGTACAGCACGATCAAGGCCGGGTCGTCGGTGAGGAAGAGCTTGGATTGAAGGGTGGGTGCTAGAGGGGTTTCGATGAGGGTGTAGACTGGGGTCTGCAGGGGTGCTATTAGTATGATGAAAGTGTGATGTGATAGAATGAGTGATATGCTTACGATGAGTGCGCGCACCGCCATGTCGCGCCGGTGAAGCATCCAGAATGCCCATGAGGCGAGCCAGCGGTTGCCTTCTTGGGCGGCGATAGAGAGGACCTCTTCTTCCAAGAGCTTCCGAAGTACAGGGCCCTGATCGCCTTCGTAGACGCGCGTGATCGCGATGGCTAACTGTAGATCTTTGAGCTGGTTCAAACAGATATTGACAGCGTCCTGTAGGTGATCGGCGAGCAGGAAGAAGGCAGCGCTGTACTCTATTCATGATGTTAGTCCAAAGCCTGCCTTTTGGTAGGCGAGTCGACAAAACATGAGAGCATACCAAATCGCCTTTTGCTGAGCAAGGCATAGGCATTCTTGAGTGCTGATGTCCTCCACTTGGGATCTTCAAAATTGTTGGACAGCAATCTCGAAGTGGCGACTTGCTCCCGATTCCAGCTCGCCATGCGCCACAGCCCTTGCAGCACGGCCTTTTTACGCAGTGCCAGGTAGAAGAGACTGCAGTCCACCGGGTTCTTCACCTCACTTTTAGTATATTCGTTTCGTGCAATCAGTTCAAACTGTGCTTTCTACGCTGTGTGTTAGCAAGAAACTCTCAAGGCGAGGGCGCAAAGTCAGGCTTACCACAGCCGCGTTATCAGCCAACCACATGAACATGCCACTCTCCCTGGCATGTTCCCACAGTAGACTACCCTGGTGTTGCCGGGTCACAAAGTCCGTCAGCATGTCTTGACTTGTCGAGTGATATGCCCAGTTGATTTCTCTCCACGACATGCTGATCTCGTTGGTCCGCCGTTTTCTCAGCGCATGCTGACGATAGAATATCATGAACCGCGCGCCGTTCTCGTCCAAAGATCTGCGGTGCTTCTCGACCATGCCAATGCATTCGATCATGTCCACCAACGAGAACTGTTCATGTCCAGACAGTTGAGGAATGGCGATATTGGTGAGCTTCTCATTGATGAGCTGTGCCACATGCTCGCTGAAAACCTCATCATCATCATCGAGGGACGAATTTCCGTCAAAGTAAGACTTGCCATCTTTCCCTGGCTTGGCTGCGGGCTGCGACGAGGTGTCCAGGTAGAGCTCCTCCACGTCTATACCCAGGTAGTCATCAATAGGTTCGCCCTCGACCCAGAATTTGAGTGTCTTGTGCAGTGACATGAGGATCCGGTGGACCAGCGCTGTCTTGCCAGCCAACATGCATTGGCTGAGGAACTGTGGATGGAAAACCGGTAGAGGTCCATTCAGCCGCTGTACTACGTCAAAAAGATCCAACTTGCCGTCCTGCTTGTGCGGCAGTGAGATGCTCTTGACGAGCGCGGTGGACGCATCGAATTTGCGGTCATTGACAAACAGCTGGTTACCAGCACCGATCACAAGAGCGCCGTCACCAAGCCACGTAGAGTCGCCAATCGGGTGTGGTGTGAAGTCGCGGATACTAATTTCTCGGATCGGTGCCCACGCAGGCCCTTTGTTGAGGTAGTCGAATCGCATCTGTGCCAGAAGCAGAACTCGAGAAGGAAACCCGACTGCTAGAATAGACTGTGTGTCCGGAGTGGAGGTCCAGTCCAGATCCTGTATCGCATGTTGTGCTTCAAACTCCTGGTTGTACTCCAGGCGAGCCCCTCTTATGTCCCAAATCGTCACGTTAGTTCGAGAGGAGTTGACCAGAGCGGCCTTCTTCATGGTGCTGCCACTAGCCAGCGCAGGCTCTGAGATGCCTGTTTCCATGGAAGCTGTAGACAGCCACTCAACCCCTCCATCGCTTAATCGTGCTGTCCAGAACTCAACGCGGCCAGTCTTAGTATACGACATGGCCACATCGCGCGCGAACGTATCCAAAAACCCAGACACCATTGGCGCCGACCCAGCCGGATCGACGGGTAGGACATAAGATAAGTCCCCGGCATCGCGTAGCTCAAATTTGCTGAACTCTTTGATGGAAGGAGTGGTGTGACCGTTGCTATGCCCATTGGAATGCCCATTGGTCCCCGCCCCGTTCGTCACAGAAGCCTCGTACAGCGGCAGCGTGACCTCCCAAACGAGGCCTTCCTTCGCCGACGTAACGGTTGCTATGTGCGCCACGGTGGCTTGTTCTGGGTACCTTCGGGGCAAGACGAGAAGACACAGAGGCTTCCCAGATACCTCGTACGGACACTCGGCGAGTAACTTTGTTTCAGATTGTCGGCAGTCCCACAAGGTGATCTTCTCATGGTGTAGGAAAATCACAAACCGCCCTTTCCGGACCACGGCTATTCGGTGAATGTGATCCTTTGAGACAATCGTGCTCTGCCGCGTGAATCTGGTCTTCTCGGTGTACAGGGCGTGTTTCCAGATGACGCTTTCTCCTTCTCTTGTCCTCGAGACCACCGCCCGGCCGCTATAGTTCCTCACCATCTTCGCAATGGACGTAGAGTGCCCAGACCACACGCATCGTCTCCTCAATTTGTTTGAGCTTGGATTTGAATCGAGTAGTCGAGCAATGTTAGCTTCGTAAAACTCGATCCTGCCGTCAAAGAAGTGCACGAGAATGTTGAGGTGGCCCCCTGATTTGTTACAGTACGTCTGTATATCCACATATGGTGCGGAATCAGCCGGAGAAAGAAATTTGAAGTCGTCCGCCTTGACATTTTGCACCACTGGGAAGGTTCTCGGCTTGTTGGCTTTTGATCTGGACAGCGGTTTCGATGTCACATTCTCCATAGCCCATGCGGACATATTGCCATGGCCATCAAAGGCCAGACATACTTCTGGGTTGCGATTAGCAAGCTCGACCACATTCACGAGCGGCACATCCCCCTTGCCGTATTCAGCCGGGCCCTCTTGAACGGCTGTCTCGGTGGCAGCTGATATATCCCGTCCATGGACGATGGCCGCCCACAGCAAATTTGGTCCAGCAGCGCCCGCCGCAAGATCAATCTTGCCCCATAATGTGAGCTGCTGATGGCTGTGGCTATCAGAGCCAGTCCATATGCGGAGTATTTTGTCGAGGCAAACGGTATAAAGCACATCGTCGATAGTCTCGTCGACATGGCGCGGCTTTCGCCATTCAAGGCTCGTGACCGTTTCCGGATGTGGCAAGTACATGAAGTCGAAGCGGATTTCGTCTGATACGTAGCTAAGGCGCCTCCAGACTTTCACAAGTTGTTCGCGGTAGCCTACGGATGCAATGTAGGCACAATCGTAGGATAGGTCTGCGTATTTGACAGGGTTGGCAAGGGCTTTGCGCCATATGCAGTGGAGATCAGGAGTGGTCTGGTATAGTGTCATGGCAGATCGGGAGACGAGGAGCTCTTCGGAGCCACCCCATGATAACGTGATTGCATTTCCGGCTTCTTTGTCCTGGAACGAGTCGGCATCGACATCGGGAGAGAAGGACGTCTCGAGGGCCCATTTCAAGTCCCCATCGCCGTGCACGACGGGTTTGTATATCCGGACAGTTTTGTCGGTGCACACTGCTATCTTTCCGGAGACCTCATCCAAGGCAACTGCTTCGAGGGGCTGATCGTCGTCATCGTAAATGGTTTGAAGGAGGGTGTCGTGGTCGGAGAGGATGGCGATCGCATTGCCGCTTATGTATGCCTACGGCGACTGTTAGTCGTCTCCTGGAGGTACAAGTGTGCGTTGAGACCCATGAAGACTGACGATGATGCGACGAGAGTCCCAGAAGCCGGTCGCAAGAGCTTGAAGCCGAGCTTCTGGCTTTCCTGGAAGGATAACCTTCATGCTACCGGCGCAGCACGGACCGGGCACACATTGCAGGAAAGGGGTTGTGGGATTAGGTGAGGATCTTGGGAAGAGGGGGTTTCAAAGGTTTCCGTCTTGAACGAGAATCGGAATAGGTCAAAGAAGCTCTATCGGAGAAAAAGAAGCTCGCGATGAGGCTGCTGTTGTATTGGGTCGAGGATCTTGAACTCCAAATCCGCCCATCGTGGTCTTGGAGTAGCATCACGTAGCATACAGGGATCCCCTGCTAGCGCCTGGTTGCTGCTCCTTGAGAACAGAGTGTCGAACACCCCCCCCCCCGGTCAATTCTAGCGTATATATCTCGAACCAGCCGGCCGGGAGACCTTGAAATGAAGTGCTTGCGCCGTCTGGATTCAAAAGGCACTGACAGGGGTTTATAAGAACCACTTTCCACGTTCACATACGAATTTTGGCGCCGCGCAAGAAAAGGTCCTTGCGCAAGACTTCAGAAAACTTACCTTTGCATCGGGGGTTGACACGGCGTTGACACGGCCCTACAGCAACCACAAAATGAGATGTTGGTACAGGGGTCAATAGGCCCGCGATGCATCCCCACGCGGCCATGATGATGGTAACTTGGGACCAACTGCAGCTATGCGCCTCTGCCCTCGAACAAGACCATCTCGTGTCACATCATCTTTCAGACCACCGTGCGCCGTGAAGAAGCACGGGACTAACCTTCAAGTTCTGTAGTCCTTCCTTGTGGCGGAGTTCATCGCTAATGGAGGATTCCGGCGGCGGTCTCGATCCATCAGCCTCAACGGGCTTGTACCCTCCTTGTTTGTGAGAGGTGCCGGAACCACAAGCTCCGCTGCACCTGGTCAAGCCCAGGCGCGGATGCTTCCTGTGAACGGTGCACACGCGCTCGCGTCAAGTGCGAGAAGAACAATGCGCGACGCGTGGGCCGTCCACCACGCCTACCACAAACGCAGAGATGGCATCCGCCGCGGCTTGTCACACCAAGTTCCACCCAGCACCAAGACCATCAGCGTCACCAACACGACCAGGAACAGGGGCACCCACAGGACCGAAACCAAGTCGACGTCCACGAGCGCCACTGCACACCCACAACACTACAGACTCATTTTAGCCCCCAAAATCACATCGCAGACCTCGACCACGTTATCAGCCCGGGAAGCAATGACCTGGATTTCTCAAATTACCCACAGCTAGCCTCCGTGCAAGTCAACCAGTGCAACGGCAACCTCGACATTCCGGTGTCTCTTCCGGGCAACCAAACCGGCGAGGGTAGTGGTCCTGGACAAGGGGCTGGCCCACATCACGGTGGCGTCCACGCTGTGGACGGCGTCGCCCTGACTCCAGAGGCCACTCCTGACATTGCCTTCGATGTCAGAGCTGATACGGGATGGTTTGAGTCCCTGCTAGCCCAGGCTCCAACGCATAACCCAGCAAGTGTTGATGCCTCACGCCCTAGCACCAATTCCACACTTTCCCGTCCGAGAGACTCGTCTCCGACATACCGTCTCGCGGATTCGCAGCTGGGCGACTTCGATTCATCCACGGCTGCTACCGATGTGCCACAACCTGGCCCTCATGGAAGTACGGCAGCGCATAGCTCTGCCACGGGAAGCAACAGTCCAAATGGACTCGGGAAGCAGCGCAAGCAGCTTGCTGCATTGAATGCGGAACTGCTGGAGCTCCTTCCGCCCAGCAACCAGCAACAAGCGGCTCGAGCAGGTTGGTGGATTCTGCTCGTGCCCAAGGTCGTAGCGCACAGTTCGTACATTCAAGATTCCTACGTTTCTTGGCACATTTCATTTTCAGGCTCAATGCTCCAACATACAGAGCTCTGTTTCGGTCCCAGTTCCGCTCGATCCATCCATCAAGAACATCAAAAGCTGAATATCACACTCCTGATCACGAGGCGTGACACATCTTGCTCACAAACTGAAACAGTGAAAAACCTCCATCGCCTAGCCGACGAGATCCTTTCCGCCAACCCGACAAAGGCTCTCGGACTAGATAGCGAAGATATGCAAATGGACAAGTCGACCTGGATGGTTCTGATGGCATGCTACCTTCGAATTATCCAGTTGTGCCGAGACTCATTGGCCAGCATCCGGGTGACCTTGGAGAAAAATCGTGGCCTATTTGCCGGCCTGCACGTAGAGGGGGCAATGACGCCGGATGACGAGCCCAAGCTGAAAGTTTTGCTACTGCTACAGGTCCTCAAGTATCAACTGAATGCCATCGCCACCATTTTGGACCTGCCTGACCATCACCGGTTTGCCGATCAGCTACAGGGTTTGGCCGCGCCAGATACAATCCCGACGCGCGTGCACACGACGAAAACGCAGTCCCGGACATTTCGATGATCTGCATATCCTCAGCAAAAAATTAGCGATCCCCAAAATCGAGCACGCCTCTATTCGGTCTGCTTTTCCTTATCCTCGTTTTCGCCATGATCCACACCGTAGGCGGTATCAAGCTCAGCCCTCAGCTCCACCTTCTCCAGCAAGAACACAAGCAAAAATGCCAACGCAGGAAACGCCAGAACGACAAGCCATGCGCGTTTGAGACTGTCAGAATAAACCCCGATGACTTGCGTACGCGACAGCTCAGCCAGGGCTGCGATCTCCTTGGCCGCGGCATGCTGGAGTGCCTGGCCCTGCGCCGCGAACGTGGCACGGACGCCAGCGTCCTCGATGCGCGCAGAGGCGAGATCCACGAAGCGGTTGTCGAAGGCAGCAGCGGGGACGACGCTGCCCCAGACCATGCCGAAGGTCCGCAGGAAGCCCCACAATGCTGTAGAGGTAGCGGAGTCGAAGTCCTTTAGCCGCGCCTGGGCCACGGGGAGCATAAATTGGGATGCCTAAGCCCAGGAAACTGGCGGTGATCACCGCGTAGACGGCCCAGAAGGCGGTGGACGAGCTTGGACCTAACGTGCTCAACAGACCGACGCCGAGGACAGTGCCGCCGAAAATGATGCCGTGAAGGGCATGGAATTTGCCCAGCTTCTGCAGCGAGACCCCGCCGACGATGGCGAAGAAGATCTGAAGCAGAGCCATGGGCAGTAATTGCACACCAGACCGCTCGGGGTTGGACAGAAGAACGGCCTGAAAGTACACGGGCAGGAAGTATAGGACCGCAATGATAACGATGCCTTGGAGAAAGGTATTGACGAACACGACGATGGTTGTGCGGATGGTGAACAGGTGCAAGGAAATGATAGGGTTGGGTGCCAGACGTGGGAAGCTCTCGAAGACGACGAACCCGAACAGGCCGAGTAAGCCGATGATCAGCGGCACAAGGACGTGATATGACGACCAGGGATAGACGTTGCCTCCCCAAGTGGCGGCGATGAGTGTGGACGAGCATGCGCCCATGAAGATCAAGTTGCCAGTCCAGTCTATCCGAACCAAGCTGGTAGCAATGTCGGTCTTGTTGTCAATTCGTAGGCGAAGAAACAACATAGTCATCACCAACGCCACTCCTCCCTGCAAGTCTGATGTTAGTGAACGATGTAAAATCTTGGACTGGGCTGTGATAAGGCTTACGATAGGCAAATTGATATAGAAAATCCACCGCCAGGTGGACTGCTCAACAATTACACCGCCCTGGTGACTTGTCAGTGGAGATCTCAGATTCTTGACCAGATGTTGACATACAATGACAGGCCCTATAGCTGGGCCCAATGCTGAAGCACCGAAGACGATGCTCATAATGCTGCCACGCTCTCGCAGCGGAACCAGATCACACACAATGAGCTCAGCGAGCACATTGACGCCGGCACCACCGATACCCTGGACGGTACGTCCGGCGATCACCATTGCCATGCTGGAAGCCCCACCAGCAATGCCACTTCCAAGCATGAACAGGCAAATCGAGGCTATGAAGGGCCATCTTCGGCCGAAGAGGTTGCCAAGTTGTGCGAAAAGGGGTTGCAGTGCAGTCCTAGTAGATGTGAGGATAAGTTACTGCGGCTTAACTGAGGAGCCGGGGAGGGTAGGGGGGGGCGCAGTCTGGGTACGCACAAGGCCAGAAAATAGGAGCCGGCCATCCATGAATAGCTGTTCTGACCACCGAGCTCTGTGACGATGGTAGCGGTGGCTGTGGAGACGATGGTGACCTCGAGCGCCACAAGCAGTGAGGTGACAGCCATCGCGGCTACCACGAGCTAGAATCTCAGGTTTTTCTTGACGCCAGGGGGGTCCTGCTCCTTGGAATCTCCATGATACAACACCTGCGTATGCCACTCAGCTGAATTTGGCTCTGCCTGCGTTTCCAAAGGCGGTTGACGGTCTCCGACGGGAGCCTGATGGTTGTGAGTTTGGGCCATCTGTATAACTATTCTGCAGTTGGTTGATAGCCCTTCGACTCGAAAGTTTTGCGTATTGAGATGAATTGCTCTTCGGAGATCGGAGTCGGCACATATCCAGCAACCAAGACGAGGCTCCCTAGATGAGAAGGGAGGGAGATCCGATATATGTTAGCCATTGTCGCTCGTTGTGGGGTCCAGCACACAGTGAATTGATTGTATAAAATGCAGCAAGCTTCAACCCAAGCTGACAAACTTCACGCGAAGTTGCAGATATACATGTCCTCCATGCCTTACACAACCGTGGACTGTCGTGCTGATTTAAATCCCATTCGGAGGTTTCGGCCAATGTAAGCTGTAGCTCGGAGAAGACTCGAAAAGGGGAGCGGAATTTCCGATTGGATAAGACCCTCGACCCTCCGGGCATGATACTGCGTACGTCGAGACAGCCCTGGAGGCTGGCAGGTTGGTGATCAGTGGCGGCATATGTACTGGACTTTGCATTGTAGGCAGGAGAGACTTTCATTGAGCCCAACCACGAAGGCAGTATGTTGAGGTATAGAATAGTCTGAGTGCGTAAAGGCGCCCAAATGCTTCGCCCAAATGCTTCATTTCCCATTGGCAGGAGGCTATCAGACCTGCCCCGAACGCACGCATTCGTATTGTCTGTCTTTGAAACGAAAGTCTTCGGACTGCTCATCGGATCTGTTAGCACGTGCCCTTGGTGTATCGGCAGTGCATGGCGAACTCACGAGGTCTCTATACAGAGCTGTGTATCAGCAACAAGTTATGCAGGTGGAGACCGTTTTCTGATTCTTCACATAAATGCATTCCACATTGCAGGTTCTCACGCTATCAGTTCTGCAGATCATCGTGCGGAAGTGCTGTTTGAGAGCCAGGGAATGGCACCCTTCCGAGGACGGCATCCCAGCCCTGAGATGCCATACTGATGCCATAGACAACCTATATGCGCCATGGAGCTAGCTCCTCGGGAAACATTGCGTCCTCACTGCACCCACTACCGCGATGCAAAGTCACATGATCCCCACTGTCAGGATAGTTCGAGACCTCGCCGCCCCAGACCCGATTGCTGAAGATGTCCACCTCACGGCCCGAACCCGGCGGCATCGACACCTGTAGACGGCTGTGCTCGACCTCGGACTGCCACGAACGGTTCGTGGCGGGTGAAGAGAACTCGACGAGATGCCTCGTCGATCGGCCCCCATCGACCTTGCCATGCGCGCCCAGCATCCCGTATGCTTACGAGACGCGGACGTGGTCAGACGCAGCATCGTGGGTGGAATTTGCGAAGGATTCTGGCACGCGCCTTGCGGCGACGAGCTGCTCGGCTCCGTGGTACAGAGCGCAGTGGCTGCGTCACATCCACTGCCGCATCCGCGCGCAGACGAACTGCTGATCCGCGTCGCGGCCGTGGCGACCCACCCGTGCGACTGGAACATGCCAACACCGATGTCCAGCCCCGGCGATCCCACCACGGGCTCCTTCGCGCTACTACGTGTGCTGCGTGGCCGCTGGTATGGAAGCTTCCACCCGCCATGTTGTGGTCTGATGTAGCTGCGATTGGTGGCTGCGGCATTGGGACGGCGGGCCTGGCCTTGTTTGCCCGCGAGACGATGGGGCTGGACTTCGGCATCAAACAGAACGTTGCTACGCAGCAAACAACAGCCGGATCCCCCAACCCTGCAATTAGTACACCTACTACAGTGTCAGAAAATTCGCCATTTGTCCTGGTCTACGGCAGGAGCACCGCCACAGGCACCATAGCAATCCAGCTGCTCAAGATAGCGGGCTTCCATGTTTTGACGACGTGCTCTGCGACCAGCTTCGACCTTGTGCAGCAGTTTGGTGCGGAAGCGGCGTTCGATTACCGCTCACCGAGGCGCGCTACCGTCATCAAAGCACGAACGCGCGGGGGCCTTCGTTACGCCCTTCGACATCATCTCAGACGCAACAAGCATCACCACGTGCGAGGCTGCTATCGGCCGAGGCGGCGGGCGATACGTGGGCCTCGAAGCGAAAGCCTACGTACCTGACGACGTGATTTCCGGCAGAACCGGGCTGCGGACCCGGTCAGGAAGTTGGAATTGGGTTCTGGGCGTGTCGCTGGTTGGCTGAGGCGAGGCGCTGGAGGAGCAATATCGATTCGGTTTCAGCCAGGAGAGACGAGACTGGGGCGTGCACTGGTTCAAGACGGTGCAGCAACTCGTGGACCGCGGGTACCTGAACCCACATCCGCCAATGGTCATGGAAGGAGGACTGGCTGCAGTTCCGCAGGGCGTGAGAATGACGGAACAGGGGCAAGTCAAAGGGAAGAACCTCGTGTACATGATTACCGAGTGAATTGGATGTCGGTAAAGGTAAAGGTAAAGGTAAAGGGGTCTGAAAGTCTGAGACAGAATGTCTGGTCTTGAGAGTCAGGGGGCCCGTGAATTCAAGCCAGAAGGCCAGTGTACATACTGCTTTCCGCATTACTTTCACTACCCCTGGCAGTCTTTGAACTACTCAGGGACCTACCAAGGTACTATTAGGTACACAGCACACAAGCTGATGTTTGTCTCTTCCAAATGTCTTGAGAAATATCTTCGCGCCACTCTTGTCTCCCTGATGGTCTAAAATGATTACTAGTTCGTTTTTCGGAAGATGTTCAATGACCTGCGAAGGAGGTCACTGTCTACTTACTTAGCCCGATAACCCTACTTCTGCCGATCAAGCTGTCTTTTCTCAAACCGAAACGGTTGAAGGCCTGGCCGATGATGAGGATCATTTCGGGACCAACGAAAGGATTGCAGAGCCAGCAGATGCATCCCCAGAGAAAGCACCAGCCTCGATCCTCGCTTCAGTGGCAGCGAACTCGAACTTGCCATCTACCCAACGCTGCAAAGGTCTCAAGGACGCCGAGACCTTGACTTCCTGCGACTTCCCGGACTCGACATGCACCGTTGCGAACCCAAGCAGTATTCTAGAAGCGAAATTCTCGGCCTTCGTGCACCCGTACACCTGCACAACCTGCTTTCCAACACGGGCACCGGTGTTCGTGACCTTGACCTTCACCTCGACCTGCTCCTGGCCCACCACAACGCGCTCCGTGCTCAGCGATCCAAGATTCATGTCCCACGTCGTATACGACAGCCCAAAGCCCAAGGGAAATGCCGCCTCCACGCCCTTCTTGTCAAGCAGCCGCTGCCCGAACCACCTATCATACACAATCTCCTTCGTCTCGCGCTCAAAGAACGGCAGATGCGCTTCGTCGGTAGGAATCGCATACGGCAGCCTTCCCCCGGCATCCACCTTCCCAAACAGCACGTCCGCAAGCGCGTTCCCGCCCTCGGTGCCGCTGTACCACGCAAACACCACCGCGGGCACCGCATGCCGCCACTCCTCGGTGAGCACCGCGCCGGCGGTCGTGACGCACACCACCGTGCGCGGGTTCACCGCGCTCACCGCCCTGATGATCTCGACGTCCCGGGCGCGCAAGCGCAGGCTCTTACGGTCGCCGCCGCCCTTGGCGTCCACCCCGAGCGAGCCGCTGCCGCTGCTCTCGGCCTTGGCCCGCGAGATGATGCGCTTGTACTTGTCGCGGAGGAACTTGCCGCCCACCGTCGTGATCAAGTGGTACGCCTCGCCGAGCGTCGGCCACGGCATGATGGATAAGCCCAGGCTGTAGCTCTTTTTCGTGGGCGACAGCATCTCGCCCTCGTCGGTGTGCGTGTAGCCCACGATCAGGACGGCGGCGTCGGCGCCCTTGGCTGCGGTGACGGCGTTGGCGATGTTGTCAGAGTCTTCGAGGATGGTGGTGCAGGTCGAGGGCAGGGCGGCTTTGATGCCGGCGTGAGGGGAGACTACGGAGGGGCAGTTGACTGTTGAAGAGCCCTTATCGCCTGTGTTTTCTTTTTTGGCGAGGCGGCCGATGACGGCGATCTTTTTGGTGGTGGTGGGGTTGAGGGGGAGCACGGGGCTGCCGGTGGAGAGGACTTCGTTCTTGAGCAGCGTGATGCCGGACTGCGCTACTTTCCGCGCAAGCTGGCGATGCTCGTCGCAGAAGATGACGTCCTGGGAAGGCTCCTCCTTGTCTCTCGTTGCGTGCATCTTAAGCAACGACCTGAGCAAGCGCAGACCAGCCAGATCGACATGCTTCTGCTCCAGCGACCCATCCTTTAGCCCTTTCACAACCCCCTTAGGCCTCAACTGCGCCCATGGCGCCTCCACATCCAAGCCATTCCTCAGCGACAGCGCACCATCCCGAATCCCAAACACGAAATCCGACACCACAAACCCTTCAAACCCCCACTGCTCCCGCAGCACCGTATTCAACAAGTACTCGTTCTGCCCGCACCACTGCCCATTTACACTGTTATACGCCGACATCACGCACATCACCCCCTCCTCAACCACCCGCCGAAAGTGGGGTAAAAAAACCTCCTGCAGCACCGCCTCCTCAGCCCGCACATCCACCATGAACCGCGAGTTCTCCATCGAATTGCACGCAAAGTGCTTCACGCACGCCATCACATTCCGCTGCGCACCCCTCGCCAGCGCAGCGCCCATCTCGCCCAGCAGCACCGGCTCGTCGCCGTACGTCTCCTGCAGCCTGCCCCACGCGGGGTGCCGCGGCAGATTCACGCACACGCCCCCGTACAGCGTCGCGCCCCGCGCCCTGACCTCGCGGCCGATCGCGTGCCCGACGGCTTCCTCGAGGGCCGCGTCCCACGTCGCGCCGCGGCACGTGGTCACGGGGAACGCGGTGCCGGTGCCGGTGACGAGGCCGCGGGGCCCGTCGGAGAAGAGCGCGCCGGGGATGCCGAGGCGCGGGACGGCGCCGAGGGGGAAGGGGTGGGCGCCGTAGCCATGTGTGAGGAGGTCGACGAGGCCCGGCCAGAAGGGGCGGGCGCCTGTGGTGAGGGCTTGGCGCTCGGTGGGGGTGAGCAAGTCGAGGAGGGTTTGCGCGGCGGTGGTGGGGTTGGCGCCGGCGATTACTTGGGAGATGGCGTTTTGAAAGGAGGAAGCGTCTCCTGTAGGTGTGTTGGGCTTCGGCATGTTGGTGGTGGTGGATTTCGGTGATCAGCAGCTGTGTGGGCCGAACTCAACTGTAGCTCGTAGCTCGCACTGATGATATCATGACATGTGGTCTGGTATACTTGGGGTATCACTCATACACCATTCACTCTACGATGAGGACGACGAAAAATGAGTTTCTGGTGTTTCGCAGCTTCGGTATCAATGGGTCGCCCGTACATGCAAAGGGAGAGGCTCATGGCAACTTATAGTCGTCATGTACGCTATACTCCCAGGTTTCGTCCCTAGCTTGTGGATACATAGGTCTGAGGTGTAAGCGCGGTCTTGCGAGTCTACGATTTAGATCACACATGTCCCAATCTATGACACGGGTGGCTGGAGCACTATCTAGGGCCGGGGCTAATTTCCGCCACAGCCACTGCCTGGGGGTGTAGCGCACCAAGTTAGAGCTATGTTCCCTACCTATTCGAGGAGTTGTTGGTAGCTCCCGATAAGGCCGGACATCTGCTTTCAGCTTGTGAAAGAGGTGCTTGCTTCTTTGGACTTACCTTCCACTGTCTCCATGTGTTCCTCGTAAGGCGTGTACAGATATAGAGATATGTATCATATCTCATTCACTGCCATATGCTGTCCAGCACAGGCACATACGCCGCTATTGCTCACCTCTGAACTACGCGGAAGATCATCAAATAGCACTGAATAGCCACAATGGATACCTTGAAGGTCGCAGTAATTCTCCCCTCTCCTCTCCTGCTCAAGGAATGTAAGTCAGCGGGCTCGTCGCGGGGTCGGAGTGGAGAGATATCATAGCCTCCACGTATCTATTCTATACTCTCGAACAAGGGTTTGCAGATAGTAAGATATCTCTCAGTCCGTAAAAACGACTCTTTCAGAAGGAAATCCAGAACCGCGTATGGCTGAGACATCGCGTGAGGTCGCTTTGGCAAGGTCCTTCCGGACTAACGACAACGACGACGAAGACCTTCGGGATATTGACCAGCTGCCGCCGCCTGGAAGCATCGAGCCATTCGATATGGATAGCGGAGAGTCATGTGCTAGCGATGCAGACATTCGCACCTTGAAACAGGTAAGTGAGAATGTACATGTATAAGTAATGCAGAGTTTCCACTTTTGTAGTTTGCTGTAGGGCCGTGTCAACCCCGATGAGTCAGCAACGTAGACAAAAGGGAGGGGGTGAGACTCTGTTTTCAAAGGACAGTGGTTCGAAATCCCCATCCCGACGTAGCGCCTTGACGTTGGCCATCCTCAAGACTCTTCAACAACGCTCCAACAACCGCAGTGGTAGTGATGAGTCCTTGGCAAGTCACGAAGCTGATGTACGACTACTTGCTCACTTGATTGGACCTCGATCTGGGGAAAACCATTTCAACATGTACGTTGCCAGCAAACCACGAGCGGAACGAGGCTGAAGCTCAACGCCTATCCGTACACGACGGGCGAATCACTGCTCTGAAGTCATAGGAGTACCTACATAGTAGGCGAATCCTCAAGCTGTCAGGCTACGACGCTCTGCTTGAAGTGTTCCAAGGTTGTGCATGATGCATAACCTCCCCAGCGAGCCTCAGCGAGCACTGCAGCTGTACCGGTATGTCGTGCCCCTTATATGGAGCATAGCACTTGTTATCGCGCGACTCAAGTGCCACTTATCCATGCCGGCAGTCTTGGGGTTCATACACCACGAAATCTTGCAAGTACCTAGGTATCACCTACGGACGCCCTAGAGATGAAGACTCATAGAGTTAGGCAAGTCAAACAATCCAATGCTACTCACTCGTTTGCGATCCTCATAAGCATTTAGGGCATTGGGCCTGGCTTCCGTGAAGCTGGATATATGTATGTACAAGAAGCCTAAGTCCCATCGTCCGTTGATCATCCTTCAACCAAAGACTTAGGAAGCATTAGGGTTCGACGGAGGGAGACCCTTGCTATAGTTCTCCTCAGCAACACCACCCGTCTCATACAAGTACGCCGCCGCCGTCAGGTTCGTGTCATGGTTACTGCTCAGATCCAGCGCAATCGTGATCCATGCCAGCAAGCCGTCCTCAACGTCGTCCGTCAGCTGGACATACTCCACAAAGGGGTCGTAGTCCGCCGTGGCCTCCTCCAGCATCCACCCGTCCACCTCCCACGACGTGTACGCGATGGTGTTGGTGTTGTACGGGTACGTGGCCTCGACGGTCTTGACGAGCGCGTCGTCAAAGTACAGCTGCCCGATGTGCAGCGTCGTGCCGGACGTGTACGTGTTGTTGGGCTGCATCGTCACGTTGGTCTGCACCACGATGTGCAGATGCGTCACGCGGTCGTCGTAATGGCCAGGGAACAGCGTGTCGAAGCTCGTCACGCCCTCTTCGTCGTCGGCGAGTTGCACGCCGCGTAGGAAAGTCGAGTTGAGGCCGCCCTCGCCCAGGGACTCGTCGATGCCAGAGTACACGCCCGTGGCATTGCAGTCTGTATGCTTGTCAGTCAGCTATGTACTAGCACTGGCTCTGAGGCCATTTTGGCAAGGGGTGTTTGCTTACGCCAGATGTCGGCCAACACTTGGGTCGCGGGCTCGCAAGTGTTCATGTCGACGAATTGCATCTCAATGTGCATCGGCACACCAGCTTGACCCTCAGTAATGTCGGAGCGAATCTGCTCTCCGGTCACATAATAAGGCTAATTAAACCGGTCAGCGTTCCGCTCTGCAACTAGACAGATACAGTACTTCCTTTCCAGCAGGGCTTGGCACTCAGAGGGACTTGCTCAGGTGGGCACTTACTCCGATGGTCGTCTCAGGGACCAGCGCACAGGTGTTGTTGCTGCCAAAAATGGTCGACTCAGGCGTGTCAAGTGTGTACCCGATTCCAGTCTCATTGTGGCTCTTGTTGGCGTATGATTCGAGCAACGCCAGCTGGTCTCTCTTCTGGTGGCCCATGGGCTCTGTGGAGGGCACACTCATCAGCTGGACCGTTCGACCACGTATTTACAGAGTGCTTTATCACCGGAAAAACTCATGCTTACTGTGTGACAACCCACGCTTCTCCCGAAGCTCATTGGCCTTGGCTGCGCGGCGTTCTGCTGTCCGTTGCTTCAGTGCCAGTGCCTGGGGCGTGTTCTGGCACTGGGAGATGGCTCGAGATGCGTACGCATGCTGGGTGTTGCGCTGGGCCATCTCGCGCTTGATGGCCTCGACATTGTCGCCGGGGTGGGCGACAACTGCCAACGGCAGTGCCAGTGTGGCAGCTAGAGTCTGGAAGTTGACCATGGCGACTTTTGTTCGATTGGTACCAGGAGCTGGGGTAGATCGACTTTGGCGGGTTTCAAACGAGAGGTGGAAGGAGATGCAGGTACAGGCTGAGAGGCAAGAGGTCACGGAGAAAGTGTCCCATCGTCACTATATAGTCTTCTATATATAGTCTTCTACTTCCTGCTGAGGAGGCAAGAAGGGCCCCTGGGAAATTGAAATTGGGCTGCATCCACAGGTACAGGAGTCTTGGAGGGAGACGACTGCTTCTCCATATCGTGGCTTTGTCCCACACTGACCCAGCCTGCCAGCCAATAAACGAAACATGTTTTCTAAGCCCTTCGCTGGGGGACCGCTCACTACCCTGCCGTTATGCTTCATGAACATATATAGTCTAATCGGCTCCCACAACTTGGCGGGAGGTGTCAACGTCTGTGGGGTTGCCGTCCCTCGACCCGCAGCGGGAAGTGGGATGGCTACCATCTCAAGTGGGCCGTTACGCGTCTGCCATCGCAATGTATCATGAACTAGGTCCACGATCTGGTCTTCCAGGTTTCTAGAACGGGAAGCGGGGCGAGCTAATACTAGGGGTGTATATACCTAGGTGCAGCCACTTTATCGGGATACTGGGGGCATGACTTGGTGCCTGCACCGCCATGGACGTGGCGCGAGCAAAAGGGCACAAGCATAAATCAAAGCACTGTAAGCAAGACTACGAATCGTACAGTGGAATGACAAGAATAATGAGCTGTCTATAGGCGGAGGAAGCACGAATACCTAGGTATTATAGCCAAGCGTCCCCAGTCTGCCTCCAATTCGAGCGACCTCGACTACACACTTCAGCATGACTATAGTCTGTGCACAACAAGTCCTTCCTAGTCAATATTCCCAACAAGGCAACCTACTCGCCGCTTGCTCCCAGCGGCCCAACCCTCGGTCAACGGTATAGTGCGGGCAGACTGCTATCTCTACACAGACGGGAAATGGCAGCCACAGACTGCAAGCACTGCGCAAGCGACGATCGTTGTCCCAGGAATGACTGGGTAGAACGCTCTTGGCCACAACGAGTCCAATTGGTAACGATATAAGCATAGAATTCGGACATAAGAAGCCCCAATCTCGTCCCCATGTCCAACTCTCGTATCCTTCATTACCTACCACGAAACCCTTTCACAATATAAGCATAAAAAAGCCCGAAAGAAACGCCACACCAACGATAGAGACCATGACCACAGTAGGCAGTCCAGTCTTCGTCATCGCCCCGACGCTGGTCTCTCCTGATGCCTCTCCTGATGCGTTTGAGGTGGCTACAGCAGTTTCAGAAGGCGCGTGGACGAAGTACAAGGCATTGACAACGTCGACGGCTACCCAGTTAGAAACAGAGGAATACATGCTCCGGTTCAGCGTCTGCGTCGTAGCCGGTAATGTCCCTGTGATGACCGCTCCTTGTTCCCCGGTGAAGACCGAGCCGAAGATGGTCTGTGTTGTAGAGACCTCGTTCTCATTATCCACGTCCTCGTCGGGCAGGAATTGCAAGCAGAATTCCGCGGGAACGGGATAGTCAGGGATGATGGATGAGCAGGAGCCATATATGTCCACAGTATAGTTGCTTGAACGGCTGGTCAGCATCAACCACAATGCGCAAAATGGGGAAGAGCATGTACAGGTGCCCAAGGGGCAAGTGCTTCGAGATGTCTCGCTGGTGAATACGAACCTTGGACAACAAATCAAAACACTTTCTCCCTCAAAGAGATTCTTCAGCAATACATCCGGTCCAATTTCGTTCAGATCTTCGTCCCACTGCCCAAGTGTTTCGCTCGACGGGATAAAGGCTGGGCCCGAGCTGCTGACAGCACCCCCAGTCGACTTCGTAGCGGTGCCGACCGTATTATATCCTTGTGGACAGAACAGCCCGGGGGAGTAGTAATTGACTGTGTACATTGTGCGTGGATGGATGGTACGGGTGCTGGTGAATGCGGCGATTTGGCTGTCAACCATGCCACCTTCGGGGATGCAGCCACTCAACAGTCCAATGGAGGTCTCGCATGGGTAGAGGTATCGAACAAGGTTAGATGTGCTGGATGTGAAATCGGTGCCAAGTCTGACATCTTCTTCATAGAAACCGAACGCAAGATCAATGCCGAACGGCATCGAGCAAGACGGTGCTGGGGTGAAGGTTGTGGTCACGGGTCCCTGTAGAACAGTAAGCTGGGGATGGTATGTGTACACTTGGGATCTTTGAAGCGATTCTTACAAGATTGCTTAAGGTCCAACTTGGGACCTGTGTTGCTTCTGGCATGTTCACGGTGTGCACGTGATAGTATCGTGTAGCCGTTGCCGAGCAGGCTATTGTCGGGCTTCCAAGGTCCTGAGCAACAACTCCTCGATGCGAGCGTAATTACTTGTGACACTGAGCTCTATGTATACATGAAAGCAACAACAGTTCGTGAAAGTGCTGCCTAATTTCTAGTCAAAAGTAGTCTAGAGTGGCTTGCCAACACCAGCTTGCATATTGCTCATGCACGTGCAGTCAGCCTCAAGCGGAAGTGTTGAGTTTGCACCGGTTTCTCGATTAGGGAGCCACAACGCTTTTGAACGGAGCATGGAAATAATAAGCAGCGGTGTGGGAGCTGGTGACGGCGCCGGTGATTCCGCTTGTTAAGATGACGCCGGAGGTGCGTGGGAGGAATTCGATTGGTAGTAAGCGTAGCAAGCAGTAGGCTTGCTTGGATCTGGATACTTGAATGGCTCTCTATTCAGTAGAGGTTGCTAGGATTTTTATTTAATAACCCTGATCTTTGTGTAATTGGCCTGGCTTTTCTCCTATGCCGTCAGGTCTCGATCTCAAGTGTAAAAAAGTCCGGTGACTCTGTTTATCAGAGCATGCTCAACTGCTTCTTTCCAGCACGACGTGAGTCCAGGGCACAACAGGGACCAACGAGTAAGATATATAGTTCTTTGTCTACAAATCAGGAAGAACCCATGCACCTTTATCATTGATCAATGGTCCTCCAGGGCGAGCGGATCACAAAGAAAAAGGAACGCACAAAACGCACGAGAATGACTTTTCGCAGAAATTTTGAGCAAAGGTACTCGAGTTCTGCGAGGAAATTGTGTCTTTAGTGATCATTGCAAATCCTGCCACCAGGTGGGCGTCAATTGTCTAGAACAATGCCTATGTTCCAACTACACAAAGTAATTGTTCTAATGCACCCAGCATTAGGAGCTCAATCATGCTCCGTATAAAACCAGTCTCCCCCAATCTGGAGAGCACCAACTCTACTCATGCTTCAGAAACATAGTGACACCTGAACAACTCATCGATAGTACAGGTGACTATCAGACATTCTAAACATGTGTCAAGTGACAATTTCCACCCTCAGGTGCGGCTGTCAGAAGGAAGTCGCACCTGTTGAAGGATGTGCCGGCAACTGTGGCCGCATCAACGTCGACCACACCGTGAGAGACAAACCCTGTGATATTCACTTCCTCCCTGCGCCACGGGTCGGACAGTCCGCCCGTGGCAGACTCGAAGACTTAGTTGACAGTGACAGATACATCCACACAAGCGACCTCACCAGATGTCAAGCCAAGGAACGCCACTACCCACGCTTCCTCTTCCGCGGCTTCAACACCGTTTCGGACACCACCAGCTCTGGCCTCAACACCCCCACGGGCATCTTTCCCTTCCGCTACGCTTCAGGGCACGAATTGATGCCGGTGAGTACCTACACCTTCCTCCAGCTCCGCGACCTCGCCGATCTGCACATAAACAACGAGCGCACTTCCCCCTACAGCCCATTCACATCGTGGACCGCTGACTTCTCCACAGCCCTCTGGTTCGCCCTCGGCGACTTCAACGATGACAACGACTGGCGCATGCGCGACGGCTCGCAGGGTCATATCTGCATGCTCGACACGCACGCCTGGCTTCCCATCGAAGAGCGCGGCCGGCATACCTTCCACGCGCCAGTCTTTGGGTATGACATGGTCCCCATGGAGTACCTCGTCTACGGGCCCGTGACAGGCCCCGCTCTCCGCGGCGTCAGCGTCGAAGACATCCGCGACAGCCTCAACTGCACGCTCTTCCCCTTCTGCCCCGTCCCGCAACGCACCGAGCGCGCCGTCCCCGCGGCCGAAGTCCTCGACGCCCTCCGCGTAGGTCACCTCTTCCAGCAACCCGGCGACGCCGACGTCGACCGCACGCTCATCGTCGCCGGGGCGGTGCTGGCGCAGATGCAGGTCGACGTGCCGAGCCCCAAACCGCTGACGGACGATCAGCTAGCCCTTGCTCGTGCTCGAGAATGGCCCGACGCGCCCGAAGAGATGTGGGATGCGGCGAGCTTCCGCGGCATCCTCGGCGTGCTGCTCCCCGCCGGAGCGCTGCCGCCACTGTCGGGCGTGCCGTTGGCGAATGTGCTGATGGACACGACGGCGGCGCCGCAGCTGCGGCTGGTGCGGAACTTGCTGCTTCCGCTGCAGGCGGAGTGGCGGCGGCGCTCGGCGGAGGAAGAGGGAGTGGTGGTGGCGCGGGATGTGTGGGAGGGTGCGGTCGTGACTGCGGCTGGGGTGGACGAGGCGGAGAGGCATCAGTGTCTCATTCCTCGGGACTGTTCGTTTTGTCGAAAGGTCGAGGGCGTAGCTGGTGTGGTTCTGAGGCCGTGTGCGCGGTGCGGAACGGCGCTGTATTGCTCGGACAAGTGTGAGCAGGATGATGCTGCTATGCATCGCATGACGGACTGTAGGAGATACAACCTGTAGGCTGGACCCTGGGTGACTGTATCATGATTGATTTAAACGAATATTAATTTATCCTTGCTTTAGCTTCCAGATCTTTACCTGTAGTGACCTCTTGTGCAGATCCCAGAGACCATGAATGTCTACACAGTAGTGTGGTGACGAACACCATTCCAACATCAGAGTAAACACACTTACACGTCCTTCTTCGCGCCCATCTTACCAGCCTACAACACGATGTAACATTAGCAGAGCGCGGAGAGCGTAGCGGGATCGGCGAGTGGTGAAATTAGCAGTACAAAGGCCCTGCAAACATACTTTATTGCGACGTTGGCCCAAGCGCATGTTTCTTGAAGAAGCTAAGCTCAAGGTTATCGCGCGCCTTGCACAGGCAGCTCGTTGAAACATATCACGCGATGGACAGGGTGAAATCATACCACGCTCCTCCCAGATTGGTCTCTGACACTTCGTGGCCTGAGCACTCAAGCACGCGTTAACGAGGACGAATATTCTTCGACATCAGCTAGTATTCTATCTTCTCTATGCATGTCGGGGGCCGTGGTCGAAGGTGTGGGCCTGCGTTCCTGTGCCCGCGATATGAATCTCCAGCTACGTCGCGTAGCCCCGTGTATTTGCGCCGATGGTACGAGGGTTTGCGGCGGGAGATTGAAGGCGCATCCAATCACTGGTCTCTGACCATGACGGAACTGGTTTGGTGACGTCCTGAACCCTATGGGCGGAATTACCGACATTCCTTTTGCTGGCTCATGTCGCCGTCGGGAACCCAGACATCTGCCCATTGTTGTCATATTTCGCCTCTGTGCACACATTAGTAAATCGCCTTTTGAACTTCTGTTCGCAACTTCCAGTGATCCACTCACTGAAGAAAGTGTAACTCAACGTCACGGTCTCGACACCGCGCATATTCAGATCGTTCAACAAGTCCGGATCCAAGTAAAAGAACACCGGCATATCCACCGTCTCCCCGGCGGCCAGCCTCTGCTCCTCGAAGCAGAAGCACTGGATCTTGCTGAAATACGGCGCCGTCTGCGCGGGCGTCACGCTGTACGTCGCGACGCCAATGATGTCCTGGTCGCCAAAGTTGGTCGCCGTGTAGAACGCGAGCGCCGTCTCGCCGGGGAGCACGCGCACCTCGCGCTGCTGCGGCGTGAACTTCCACGGGAGGACGTCGGACACGGAGGCGTTGAAGGTCACGCGGATGCGCTTGGCGTCGGTGACGGGCTGTAGGCGGGCGGCGAGGTCGTCGGGGGAGGTTGCGTCTGCGCGGATGGGTTGGCCGCCCCAGCCTGTGGTTTGGCAGATCTGTGAGGATGGATCGTGTAAGCACCTGGGGCAGAAGGAGTGAAAAGGGTGAGTTTCAAAGAGAGAGAGAGCGCGGACCATCTTGTAGAGCGGCACAGAGCCGTAGGAGAAGGCGACGGTGCCCAGAATCACGCTCATCGTGTAGAACCTGCTTCACGCATTAGCCAAGCGCGCTCACGACACCACCCGCCCCAAGCCACCTACACACATACATCGTTGTCCTGTTCCGCCTCTTGTAAACCTCCCTCATCTGATCCATGCTCGGCGGCGCCTGGTGCCGCCTCGGGGCATACGTCTCGGAGGCATAGCCTTTTCGGAATGCCCTCGCCGGGGACGAGAAGCTAGGCTGGACGGAAAGGCATATGGGGCGCGACAACGCGGTGGTGAAGCTTCGCAACCTCCAGGCGGTGCTTGGGAGGTTGGACATGGCTGGTCAGATCATTGTGGAGGAGGAGTGTTGAGCTCGGTCGTGCTCGAGGTGGGTCGGCGCATTTCGAGGTCAAAAGTCCATTACGGCATGAGTTGGCCCCTAACCCTGAGCCAGGGAGCCCCTTGTCTCGGGTGGGCAGACCGGTTGAGGTCAGTCCTTGCATGAAACCAGTGAGAAGACGTCTGAGTCTCGCGATACTACTTCATATTGAATTGTAGGCAGTGGATAGTTTTGATATTCTTGAATTACTTCTATATTATGCTGCTGATCATTCTGCCAGTATGTGCAGCTCCCCCTCCAATTACGACACCATTCAATACATCTTTTCTTTGATAGCCTGAGGCAGGTGCTCCTTAACATGTCCCATCGCCCTCCTCGTAACCACCCTCAACCCATCCACACCCTTCTCCGTCGGCAAAACCACAAACACCTGCACAAGAAGAATGAACAGTCTCAACAAGTAGTCCGCGATGCCTAGCACAGGCGCCCTTCCCCGACTGTACGTGGAATCGACAAACTCGAACGGTAACTTTGCCCCCAGATGATCCCTGGCCACTGCTAGCCCAGAACTGAACCCGTCCTCGTGGAACCCGTACTTGGTCCACGCACCACAATAGCTAATGCCTCTGCGATTCTGAATTCTCGCCAGGTCACCCTGCGCACGCACGCTGGCCGCCGTGTACAGCGGGTGCTCGTACTCGTACCGTCCCTGCACCGTGGCCGGGTCGGGCGCGTGCAGCGGGTTGAGGGTGACGAGGACGTCGCCGAAGGGCGCCCGTGGAATGTGTTGTAGGATGTTCATGTTGTACGTCAAGGAGACTTGGTCGATGTTCGACTTGCCTGTGGTCGGGGAGGTGAGTGTGAGGTAGTTCCAGCTGGTCCAGGCCTTGGGGTTCGTGGGTAAGTGCGCGAGGTCGGAATGGAGGACAGCGGTGTTTTTGGAGGTTTCGAAATTGGAGAGAATGGAAATTTCATCGGCTGTGGCTGAGGACTTGATGATTTTCAGAGCTTGGTCGGCGTGGGTTGCGAGGATGACATGGTCGAAGATCTCACTCGCTCCTCTGGTGTGAAGACGGACTTTGCCATTCTTCTCATTTGTAATCTTGATGATCTCTGTCTTGAGAAACAGATGATTGGGCGGGAAGCCTTTCACGACAGCATCGATATAAGCTTTAGATCCCTGTGGGACTGTGAGCCACGGAGGCCTGGCGGCGACTGTGGAGAGCAGGTGGTGGTTCCATCTGGATAATTTGATCAGTGACACAGCACATGCACGCCATCTCGCATCACGCACGGCACTTACAAGAAACGCACGAGAGTAACAGCGGGGAACTCTAGTGCACAGCTGTCTGGTTTTGTGCTCCACACTGCTGCCGTCATGGGGATGAGGTAGTCATCGCGGAAGGCACCTGAGTACCCCTCTCTGTCGAGGTACTCTCCAATGGTTTCTTCAACTGTCGTCTTCCCCCTAGCAGACCCGTTCCCATTAAGATGACCGTGAGGAGCGGCACGTGCAGCATCATCCTCGGCCAACAGGTCCAGTGCAAATTGATTGAAGCGTACAATGTCGAATATCATGCGCCACATCCTTGGTGAAAAGAGATGCTTCCGCTGGCAGAAGATTGCGTCGAGACTTGTGCCAGCCCACTCGAAGAGTCCGTGATCGCGAGACACGCTAAATGTCATTTCCGTCGGCACCGTAGGCACATTGACCTTGCTGAGGAACTTGATGAAGTTCGCTGCTGCGGTGTCAGCCCGTGTCTTCCTGCTGAAGAATATCAATGTATCATCTCACGATAGGTGGCCTCGTTCATGACGATGAAGCCTGTGTCGACCTGGGTCTTGTATTTCCCCTGGGTCCACTCCACCGTGTTCGTATGGCCACCCAGGCGATCTGCTGCCTCGTACAGGTAGACATCGTGGTGCGTCCGGTTGAGAGCCCACAGGGCGGCGATTCCGGCACAGCCACTGCCCACAATGGCCACCTTCTTCCTGGGATGCGTGTTAGCCGGTGAGCTCATTGAAGATCTGGTTGGAATTGCGATGAAGTCGGAGTGGAACATGAGTGTGAGATATGTCAAGTGCGGGAATAGATGACGATATCAAAAAACGGGTAAGGAGTAGTTTAGCATCGATGGACAACTGTTGTGCTCTTGTTCAACTCAGGTACAAGATACACAAACAATTTGGAGTTGCAGCATGATTCCTCTGCAGAACTGGCCGAGTCCATGGACTATCGCATGAGATGCTGGCGTCTTGTCTTCAGGGCCGCTCGGATTGCCGAGACGCATTAGCTCGCCACGGGGTAGAATGTTCTGAGGCTGACGCTAGTTGCCGCGTTTGGTGTGGTGGGAGAGCGACAGAAGCATGTGAGACCAAGCAGAGCCCCGTGGTAAGTGCAACTTACTCTGTAGGGGCCATCTTCTAGCTCCCGCGACGCTGTGCTGATCTTGAACTGGATTATTGGCAGTGTTTTCTTGAGGATGAACGCAGCTAGGAAAAGTGGCTGAGGTTGAAGAAGTTGTTGAGATTGGCAGCTATAGAGAACGAAGTAATAATCAATGACGAGCTTGGACCCTAGCAAACGATGGAAACGGCCGCCACTTCGGCTCTGCTCCGTAAAGTCTCATAGTGAAAGGTTCCAAAGTTGCAGGAGACGTTGCGGGGCAACATGGGATGAAGTTTGAGGCAGGAGCAACTGCTGAAAGATCAAGATCATCATCATGTCTCACAAGCTGCTGAAGTAACTCAAAGCTAGCACTGAGGCGGAGTATAACAAAAAAAAAGGCTATTCATGTTGGGGTTGCATCAACCTTTGACAGCATTCCTGTTCGTCACTGCGTCCACGGGTCCGGCCTGGGCGAAAGGCTATCGCGATGCAGCGGATGGCACGCCTAGGTGTGCGGCGACAAGCAGAGCGTCTTCTTGACGTTTCTTGAGGCCATCAAGAGACGCCATCACAGGGCCAACTAGGTCAGGGCCGAACACAGCCTAAAACATCATCGAGGAGGGCATCGTGGTGTACTGTAGTACTCAAACGGGACCAAATGCTCTGGTTCTCGGGGAGAGGCAGCATCTAATTCTTAGGAGCACCGAATTTAGTCTGCCCGACTTATTTCAACTCGCGCCCACGGCTCCGAAGAGTTTGACAGCGAGCCTTTTTTCTGCATCGGGGGAAATCAACTTGAAGAAAAAAGGAAAAAGAGAAAAGAGCAGCGCCGGTGCCGAGCCGCAGAATATAGCGTTTGAAATTTCACATTATCTCGATATTCAGATGTCTTCCGGCGCGGCAGGGTGGTCTGGCAATTCGAGATTGTTATGTAATCAAGGTTATTTTGGTGACAACTCCTGATGAGCTTTCCCCATCGTTGACGCTGACGACAAGCCTCCAAGTTGCAACAAGCTTGGACAGCATCCAAATCCACCACCAACACCGCCATCATGGCGCCCCTTCATGACACTCCCTTTCGCTCGGCGACCATGAGCATGGTGCAGCTGTACATCTCGAATGAAATTGGTAGAGAGGTCGTCAACGCTCTGGGTGAGCTTGGCTTGGTCCAGTTCCGAGACGTAAGTCCAGACTCCTGCTCATTTGCCTCCGAGTCCTGCCCCCGCCCAGGCATTGTCAGTGTATTTGGCAATCTAACTCTTCGACTGGCACAAAGTTGAATGGGGACGTCAGCGCCTTCCAACGGGCCTTCACCCAGGAGATCCGCCGCCTCGACAATGTCGAACGCCAGCTGCGCTACTTTTACGCCCAGATGGAAAAGACGGGCATCACGCTCCGCAAACTCGACCTCGATGTCGACACCCTGGCTCCTCCCACCACCACCGAAATCGACGAGCTGGCTGAACGCAGCCAAGGTCTCGAGAACCGAGTCTTCCAGCTGAACGACAGCTACGAAACCCTCAAGAAGCGCGAGGTCGAGCTGACCGAGTGGCGATGGGTCCTGCGTGAGGCCGGTGGCTTCTTCGACCGCGCCCACGGAAACGTTGAGGAGATTCGCCAGTCAATCGACGATGATGACGCGCCGCTGCTGCAGGATGTTGAACAGCACAACTCTGCTCCTGGTGTCGACCAATCCTTCTCGGTTATGAACATTGGCTTTGTTGCCGGTGTCATTCCCCGGGACCGGGTGGCTGCCTTCGAGCGTATTCTGTGGCGGACCCTCCGCGGAAATTTGTACATGAACCAGTCGGAGATTCCGGAACCCCTGGTCGACCCCAAGAACAACGAGCCGATCAATAAGAATGTGTTCGTCATTTTCGCTCACGGCAAGGAGATCTTGGCCAAGATCAGGAAGATTTCCGAGTCCATGGGTGCCGAGGTGTACAACGTCGACGAGAACAGCGATCTGCGGAGGGATCAGATCCACGAGGTCAACGCTCGGCTGAATGATGTGCAGAATGTGCTCCAGAACACTCAGCAGACTTTGGAGGCCGAGCTGACCCAAATCTCGCGATCGCTTTCAGCTTGGATGGTGCTCATTAACAAGGAAAAGTCAGTGTACAATACACTGAACTTGTTCCAATACGACAGGGCCCGACGAACGCTCATTGCGGAAGGCTGGTGCCCGACGAACGACCTTTCGCTCATCAGGTCTACGCTGCAAGATGTCAATAACCGAGCTGGTCTCTCGGTGCCTTCCATCATCAACGTCATCCACACAAACAAGACGCCCCCGACGTACTTGAAGACCAACAAATTCACCGAGGCCTTCCAGACCATCGTCAACGCCTACGGCACGGCCACATACCAGGAAGTCAACCCCGCCATTCCTGTCATCGTCACCTTCCCGTTCCTCTTCGCTGTCATGTTCGGAGACTTCGGTCACGCTTGTATCATGCTTACCGCTGCCCTGGCCATGATTTACTGGGAGAAGCCGCTCAAGAAGGTCACCTTTGAGCTCTTTGCTATGGTATACTACGGACGATACATTGCTTTGGTGATGGCTGTGTTCTCGGTGTTCACTGGTCTCATTTACAATGATGTCTTCTCCAAGTCGATGACGCTCTTCGAAAGTCAGTGGGAATGGGATCCCCCGGCGAACTTTGTCGAGGGTATGCAAATCAGTGCCAAGCTCAAGGGAGACTACCGTTACCCATTCGGCCTCGACTGGATGTGGCATGGCACCGACAATGATCTCCTCTTCTCGAACAGTTTCAAGATGAAGATGAGTATCGTTCTGGGTTGGGCGCACATGACATATTCGCTCTGCTTTGGGTTGATTAACGCGCGGTACTTCAAGAAGCCCGTCGACATCTACGGCAACTTCATCCCTGGCATGATCTTCTTTCAGGCTATCTTTGGCTACCTGGTCATGTGCATTATCTACAAATGGACCGTAAACTGGCCTGAGGCTGGCCAGCAACCACCCGGACTTCTGAACATGTTGATCTACATGTTCTTGCAGCCGGGTACTCTTGACGAGCAACTGTACCCAGGTCAAGCCGGTGTTCAGGTCTTCTTGCTGCTTCTCGCTCTGGCACAAGTACCAGTCCTCCTTTTCCTAAAGCCTTTTTGGCTTCGATGGGAGCATAACAAGGCTCGTGGCCAGGGTTACCGTGGACTTGGAGAGACGTCTCGCATTAGTGCTTTGGACGACGATGACCAAGACAATGGCCACGCGATCAACGGACGGCCGAGTATCAACAGTGACGACGGAGAGGGCGTCGCTATGCTCACGCAGAACATTGATGAGGAGCACGAGGAGTTTGAGTTTAGCGAAGTTATGATTCACCAGGTCATCCACACCATCGGTAAGTCCCAAGCATCCACCGCCATCCTGCAACTCACGCATCGACTAACCAATGCCTCCAGAATTTTGCTTGAACTGCGTCTCCCATACAGCATCCTACCTCCGTCTCTGGGCTCTGTCCCTCGCCCATCAACAGCTCAGCGCCGTGCTCTGGAGCATGACACTCGACCCAGCACTGAGCATGACCGGCGTCGCAGGCGTCATCTTCCTCGTCGTGGCATTTACGGCCTTCCTCGTGCTCAGCGTCATCATTCTTATCATCATGGAAGGCGTGTCGGCCATGTTGCACTCGCTGCGTCTGGCATGGGTCGAGTCGTTCTCCAAGTTTGCAGAGTTTGATGGATGGCCTTTTATGCCGTTTTCCTTCAAGATACAGCTGGAGGAGAGCGAGGAGCTGAAGGAATACTTGGGTTGATGTCGTATTCCTGTTTTTGTCTTCTTGGCTTCAGTGGCGCGAGTTGTGGTGTTCAAATGTAACAGTAGAATGTACTCAAGCATAGCATCGTGCAAATGGCCAAATGCTGTTATTGCATTGCGAACTTCTCTTCCCAACGACGACAAATGCAGACTGTGAGGTCGGAGTATTGTGCACACTGGAAATGCCGGATATTGATCTCTGTTCTCTTTTCCGCTCTTTCAAGTATGCGCATGCAGATAGGCTCGGGATACAGGCTTGCTTGCACAAAAGTAAGGTAAAACTTTTAGGCTGACCTAGTAGTATGAAGTCAGGCAGTCAGGTACGTTTGGTCGCTCGACGCTAAGGTTTGATTGTACTGTACTGTACTTGCACGCCGGAGTTTGGGCCTAAGCCCGAAGTGGCCTAGATTAGTCAGCTCCGGGACAACACTTCAACGACAACCCTAGCGGCTTCAGCTCTCAAATCGCATCTACTTTCTTTATTCTTTGACTCAACCTAATAGTAATACAACTGACTCGAGCTAAACTCCGTTTCTTTGTACATATTGGCGGCGCATCTCATAATGTCTGCGGCAGACGAGCCATCCCCGGCGGTCTCGTCATCCGCCTCCGCCTCATCTAACACCAACCCCGGCCTCGCCAGCCTTCATCACCAACGCCTATTTGAAGCCGGCGTGCCCTCAGTCTCAGCCCCAGCAACTCAGCACCAACACCAGAGCCAGCAGCCTCCGCGAAAAAGGCGCCGCATCATCATCTCCTGCACCGAGTGCCACCGTCGCAAGCAGAAATGCGACCGCAGCCTACCGTGCTCCAACTGCGTGGCGCGCAACAAGCAGGACTCGTGTCGATTTGAGACCGGCGCGCCTACGGTTACCTCCGGTAGCAAGAAGGGGAGCGGTGCGCCTGAGGGGGCTTCGTCCACGGCGCCGAAACAGAGGCGGCCCCGCGCGAGCAAGTATGACGTGGATGTCGGCGTGCGGCGGAATGACGCTGCCCGGACTGGGACGGCTCGCAGTACTTCTGTGCCTGATGCTAGCGCAAGCGGAGGCGGGAGCCTGGACAGCTCGCTCGTCAACTTTGGCTATGCGCCGTCTGGAGCGTCGACCTTGGGTTTCTTGAAGAGACTCGACGATGACACAGAGACGACTGCGGCTGCTGGGGCTGGAGCACCGCTGGCGAGCTTGGCCATGGTCGCAGGAGGGCGGGCGGGCGATGCGACGGCGTATTTTGGTACGAGAGAGCGGTATAAAAGTTTGGTGCGCCAGTTGCCCGCCAGGCCGTATATCGAGAAGCTGGTGGATGTTTTTTTCAAGGAGGTGAATTGGCAGTACAACGTGAGTCCCATCCGGTATCAGGGGAGTATGCCAGTATCATCGTCGAAAATTCGGTGGTGTTGCAAAAATTTGTTGACCAAAATTGTATACATAGGGCATCGACCAGTACATCTTTGACAGGCAGATGGAGGAGTGGCACAGCCTGCCGTTTCATGTCCTCAATACCGACGGCCCCCAGGCTTTTCCACCGGATCTACGCGCCTTTCCTGCCCTGGTGTTTCAGATGATTGCTACTGGGCTGATGATGCTGGACTCGGGCTCAGATTCAACATCCGATTCGCTCAAGTACAACTCATCCATGACGCTCGACGACCTGGCAAACGACTACTCTGAGTCTGGCGTGGCTATTTTGGCCCTGCTAGGAAAGCGAAACATCTCGCATACCGCTGTGCTTGCAGACTGGCTACGCGCCGGCTTCCTCAAGTACGCGGGCCTAGTGACGGAGTCGTGGCACGCTGTAGGCACAGCGATACGCGACGCGCAGGAGGCAGGATTGCATATGGACAGTCTCGACCCAAAGCCGAAGAGCGATAACCTGGAAGATATTCTTGAGAATCAATGGGAGATCCAGCGACGGCGTAAAACATGGTGCTTACTCATGGTCTGGGATATCCACATAGGCGTCGTCCTCGGCCGTCCTATCACCATCGACCTGCGTCTACCCTACACGCTCCCGGTTGATGCACCGACTCCAAAAGATCCAGGCCGTACGCCGGTCACTCAGCGCAAGGATAACGAGCCGCCATCGCTGATCACGCGGACGTTATACGTGTACAAAATCATCATCGCGCTGGCCGACATCAAGGAACTGGAGAAGGAGGGGCCATGCCCGAAGGATTTCTCAAAAGTCGACAGGCTACACGAGAAGTTGCTGGACCTTGAGGCCCAAACCCCGGCCTACTTTCGAAAACAGAACCCGGACACGCGATTTGATGATCTGCCGGAATGTTTCTGGATCCCGCTTGTACGAGAGCAGCTGCACCCGTTAGTATGGCTCAACTTCATGGCACTGCATCGGCCTTATATCTTCACGCGGCCGCACAGCAGAACGGAGGCCCTCAAGGCGAGCTTGAAGATGCTGGAGGCACAGAGGGACAATTTCGCCAGTATGAGCCCAAGACATCACAATACGTAAGTATCCTTAGAATATCATAAGCCCCATAGGAACCGTGACATGGTGAATAATACCTCTGCTAAAACACAGTCATGTTTCAGATACCAGCTGTTCTTTGGCACCTTCGATGCTGTCGTCCTCATGGCCTCTATCTTCATCCTCTTCCCCAAAGACAACGCAGAGTATGTCTCAGCCGCCCTGCAGCATTTCCAATGGGCTGTTGAGCGTTTCGAAACCATGGCCGAACGCAATCGCCTCGCGGCCGCGGCTCGTGGCGTGCTACATGCCCTTCACGCGCGCCTCAAGACAGCCTTGGTGGGTGCCAGCGTCATCACCAGTGGCACCGAAGCATCGTCCGGACCAGCCTCAAGCATCAGCCAAAATACGCAACATTCTTCGTCATTTACCGCTGCATCTGCGGCAGGGTCCTCCGGTAACGGTGATATCAAGAACAGCACATCGCCGCCGTCGAAATCGAACGGAACTAGCAGTAGCGGTGGAGGTGGCACGCGTAGCAACTCGAGTATTTTCACCCCGCCGAGTGGTAGCGAGCATTACTATAATGGTGGACTACCAATCGACCCCAGCCTTACTGGCGGTGAAACGACGCAAGCGCCACAGCAACAAGATGATTTTGCTCTGCCAGAGGGCTTTGACTGGAGCTCCATTCAGCCTGTGTACGCGATGGCCGACGTAGCCTATAACGACCTTATGGGGATCAGTGAAGGTGGAGGTGGGTCGTTACCGAACTGGGCGGGCGGCGCGCCGTTGTTGAATGAAGGGACGGCATCGGGCGGTGATACTCAGCAGGAGTGGTCATTTGGAGGCGACTTCGGAGCGGACAGTGTTTGGAACTTATTGAACAAGTTGCCGGCTGAGTTTGGAGGATGAGACCTTGACTGCGTATCACGCGGAATGATGCCATTATACGGACGGCCTCATCGCATGACACGCACGCGATACATGGGGCCATGTCGAGGGGGACTTGTCGATACCGGGATGCCGGTCCGTGGGAGGAGGGTTGAGAGCGGGATACAATTGACGGAACTTGGCATACACGGATGTCACAGCTTGATCAGTGAGAGTGCCATTCATTCGCACACCTACCCACTCATGAGAGTTACGTGGCCATGAAATACGAGAATACATTGGCTCTAGTTCCACTGCAAGTCGCCCATGAAGATGGCGAGTCCAGGCTGTACGGTCTGAGAAGCCCCACAGCACCTTGAGCTTCTCAACATGTTTCGTTAGCGCTGTAGAGTCTCACTTGATTGTCCCGTGACGCAGTGATGATCAGATTGCTGCCGACAAACAAGCTCTTGTGCGGATTCCAAGTGCGCGAGCAGGCACCCAGGTAGGAAAAAGAGAAACAACCCCAAGACAGCGTAATTTCCAATACTAACAGCATATGTAATTGTCAAGGCTGAACAGAGGCCATCCTGGAGTCGGAGGGCCAGGGGCAAATGGACGGGTCAGGGCTGTACAGCGCACGAGGTTGGATCACCTATATACCTGATCTAAAGATTGGATTGGCAAGCAAAAAGCAAAATTTACACAGAAGCCTTCCCAACGCCTTGTGATCGTTTTCCAAACTTCTCGATGTGTCCCGCAGCCGTCCTACGACCCGCCACCTGTGCCGATGAAAACAACCAAGACTGCTGCATATGCTGCGGTGCCAGAAAGGACATCGAACGGCGTCGTTGCCTCGGAACAAGACATGGCCAGACCGAATACCAATACAAAAAGTGAAGTAACTGCCAAAGACGTCCCCAACCCAGGATGCAAAACCATTATCAACATGGGAACAATGAGGAACGCGCCACCGATCGCTGCCATCTTGACTTTCTTCACGAATTCACTCCAGGATTGTGTCCGATTCAGCTCTGATCGTGTACTGACCCCGACCACGTTGACGTCGTCGTGATCTTTCGGCCTGTTCAAGGTATTCTCCGTAAAAGGCCTCATATCGTGATGGAATGAAGGCCGGCTTGCGGGTTCTATCTGCGCATTCTTGGACTTCCACTCATCTAAGACGTTCCGGAGCAGCTTTTGCTGCATGTCGTAGGAGGTCGAGACCACGAACGGATCGTAGCCTTTGTTTTTGCGAATCTCCGTCATATACTCGAAGTCTTTCCACAGCTCGACTGCATCAGCAAATGTATTAGAGCATGCCTACAGAGCTGAGCTGGAATGTGTCAAAGCACCCGACAGTACCAAAGAACATACGACTTATTCTGATAATGACTTACCATAAGATCGAAGAGCGGTTTCGCTGATTAGCAAATTCTTTTCCACACGGTCGTTTGGTCCGTATGCAAAGTCGAACGCAGAGAGTATGAGCTGCTTTTGCCTTGCTTCCAAGCACGCTCTCGTATACTCTGCGAAATGGACGCTCAAATGGTGTTTACTGCTGATGATCACTCCTTTTTTGTACGCAGTTCTAAGACGCTCCACATAGTCGTCTGGTACATCGTTCGCTTTTATATGTTGCAAGCAAGACCTCTTATATCTCCCTGAGTTAACCCGCGTCGCGTTTCCAGTGTGAGGATGGAGAGGATTGAACACACCCTCGAGCGTCGTGGAACTCGTTTTCGTCCGCGAGGCTTGTTAGATCCTGCACCCCCTCGGAGTGACACCTCCGGGTCGGATTCCCACCCATGGTCGGCCTGTGCCTCTTTCTCGATGTCGACCTCTGGCATGCTTTCACGAACGTGATACTATCGAACAGGAGCCCAATAATGAATGTAAGGGATAGAGTGGAGGGACGGCCTGCAGCCTCACACTGCGGCTTTGAAAAGGGGGTATTCACTTAAGCATGCGCAGGCACTCCACACACACAAAAGCCTTAATAAGCACGCATGTGCGGGAACAGCATTGTCTTCTGGTGCCAACAGACTCACTTACATCTTGCAGCTGGTGGCTTACATACATGAAGCGGGATTTCCGTGGCCATTTACAATATGCAGTGCTTATTTCCACATGCAAGTCGTTTTCGTTGTTTCGAGGTGGCAGGAGTAATCGCAGCTGGTGGCGCAAGAAAATCGCTACCAGAAACCGTTGACAAGCTCGAGTCTTGCCTGTCGTGTGGTGGTTCAAGTGTATTCAAACTGTGAGCACCGCGGCGCCGTGGGCTGTGGCCCGAGTGTCGAGTGGGCGCCGGGCGGTATAGATGCCATACACTTGCTCACCGGTCAGTGCCTCACTGCGCCATGTGGTTGGATGGCGGAGTCGATGCTACTGGGCCAAAGAATTGAATGAAGTACGTGCTTGATTATTTCCTTGTCACTCAGCCTCGAGAATCAAATCGACACGACGGTCATACTTAGCCAGCTGCCCGCAGCGGCGTCTGTTCAAACTCCGTTGATACTCCAAGCACGAAAAAAATCACAAGACGCAACACATGTCGAAATACTGGTGAAAATTCTCAGAAATATCAGATTTCCTTCTTTCCATGTCTGAAAATGTAGCTCTCTATGGCCCACCCGGCTACACCAACGGCCTCCAACAGTCTGAAGACCGACCAGAAGATAAATGCCTAGGAGCGTAGCTCAGCTAGACGAACGCTCAGCTCTACTACTTCGCGAAGTCACAAGTGGCCAACATAGTGAAATTACAATTATACCAATTGGAACCGCCTTGGACATTGCAATACACAACCTCGAGCTCCTGGCCGGTGGTCGCGGGGCAGAGCAGCGCGTCCGTCCAGTCGTCGCAATGAAACTGCCCGTCATGGCCCGCACCCGTGCCAAGATACTGGCACCCCGTCTCGCCGGGGCGGTTGTTGACAGGAATGATTTGGTTGGGCCAGTATATCAAATCCTCCCCGTAGTTGTTGCCGCCGTTGGCGGCCATGGCGTCCAAGATGTCCCTGCATTTGTCGTAGTCCTGGCCGGTGCCATTGGTGTTGTAGAACCACCACTCTCCAATGCAGTCATGCGAGACGCCCCGTTCAACGCATTCGTGGGCGTACGCGAGGTACACCCCGTCGTTCGGGTTGGGGCTGGTGTCAGTGGGGGTCGGTTGGACGGATGTAGTTTTGACTGTGGTCACGGTCGTGACTGCGTAGGACCTGGTGCTGGTGTTCTCGGTGGTTGAGACTGGGTAGCATGATGAGCTCACGCATATCATCATCGTAGCTGTGACGTTCGGTGTCCGCACAGACTCAGTTGGCGTCGAAAACCCAGTCCAGTCGGTCGGCATATAGGTTGGAGCATCCGTCACGAGCACGGTTCCAGTGGTCATACCGTCACCATGACCACCACTCCCCGGAGTGTCCGGAATTGCACAGCTGTCGAGCTCGCCGTACTCCTCGAAGAGGTCGTTTCGTGCCTTGATGCCGACCGGAAAGATGCCGATGGGGTCCATGGCGACGATTCTGCATTTCTGGTCATCGTATGCCATGTTGTAGGCCACAGGCACAGTAGGCGGAATCGTCCAAGGGAAGCTCAAGCCAAGACGGCCGCGGATAGTCTCCGAGGTTGTGGCGAGCTGGGATCGAGGAAGCCGCTGGTAGGCATACTTCTGGAGCATCAACTTCACCCGCCTCCCAATGGAGGGGCCGGGGATGTTGGGGTCGAAGGGGTTCTGTCCTGGTGGCCAAGGATATGCGAGAAAATAAGCAGCGAGGCCAGCGACCTGAGGTGCTGCAAAACTGGTGCCGTTTTCGTCCTTATACTCCCTAGTATCGGCCACGGGAACCTTTACATCGACTGCCTGGGCCCATATGGAGACGATATTAGACCCTCGACCCGGGGTGGTTGCGTGCCAGACTTCGCCGTTGTGAAAGGTTCCGCCAACAATGATATATGGGCTGTTATCCGTGATGAGTGATTTAGGAAGCGTCTTATCTAGGTATTCTTGTGGTCCACCGGTATCGTCATCCCTACAGCCCTGGTTACCAGCGCTGGCCACTATGATTAATCCTATGGCGTCGAACTTGGCGAACCATATCCGGAAGAATGTTTCTCTTGAAGGGTTGTTGCGTATTCCTGTGATCGGAGACAAAAAAATCAGCATTACTGTTCCGCTCGCATCTCTGTGGTAGTCTGAGGGTACTTTGTAGGTGCTGGGAGGCCCGGGGTCGCAAATGGGGGCAACCAAGGAGGACACTTACTCCAGGACAAGTTTACAACACTCTTCGTAGGGTCGATGTCAGGATCGCCTAAGGCCATATTGTAGATAGTGGTGAAGATCTCCAACAAAAGGACATCGGGCGGACCTGACGTCTTGATTTGCCCTGTACGCCTATTGATGAAGTAGCCGTGGTCCTTGATCAAGACAAGGTTGGCTGGTGTCACACCCCACTCATTTCCAGCAGCAACACCGGCTACTGCGGTTCCGTGGCTGTAACCATCGTTCCTATCCTTGATCTCTTCTTCTCCATAATCCCATCCATCAACAATCATTTGCCGTGTAAGCTTGGGCAAGGAGAAATGGTTCTCTGGAACAACGACCTTGACTTTGCGCTGGTCAGTGGCCCAAAGCTCTGCATGATCCACATCAAATCCATCGTCAACGATGAAGATGTAGCCACGCCTGGCTCTCAGGGTTGGAAATCTGTAAGTATCGGTCGTTTCCAAATTTTGTCCTTTCTGTTGACAGAGAGACTTGAGTTGGTGGCCGCTTTGAAAAACTGTGTCGATTCTTTGGCGAGCATTAGCAACCGGAACTGGCCATCCATCTGTAGTCCAGTCATCTGCAATTTGCTTCGCCAGCGGGCGGCTGCTCTCGTCATCAGAGATTTCCGACTCCAGAGTTGTGGAGCTGGATGGAAAAGAATCTGATGGTGCACTGCGTCCTGCGAGGGATGAATCAGATGATCCACTGTGCGAAGAGCCCATAGCACTTGAGGTTGACTAAACGCTCAAAGTTGACCGATCACTTGCTTTTGAGGATGAATTTGACAGTAAGGACATGGTACCAATGAAGTCATTTGTCTTTGCGTTGTTGGCTGTGGCCATTGTGTGAAAGCTGGACCCATAGGAAGGCATCAGTAGGGTGCTTGGAGTCGGGCTGCCTGTTCCCAATGGAGAGCCCACCCGGTGGGAGAGTGCTGAGATGCATGAGGATCCATTGGCTGTCTGTAGAGATCTTGTAGATGAAGAAAGCACAGGCAGTGTTGAAGCGCCAGAGGTTGTCGCAATTTGAGTACCCAGTTCAGAGGTAGATGCTGGTATACATTTGGTGACTTTCTGCACCTCCCAGACCTCAAGAGTCTCTGAGCTGATCTTGCTGTGGTTCTTTGTCAATGCGGGAATGTCGAGGATGCTGGGCACGATCACAGATGAGGTGTAGAGTTCGCAGTCGCAGCCAAGGTCAACATTGTACCAAGTAGAGATAGCCTTGCCAAGAGCAGCGGACGAGATGGTAGCTGTCGGAGGACAAGTCAGCAGAATGGAGAAGAGCATTAGCGTGCATTGCTACTCACCGTTGCCAGCTGTGCCATTGACGGTCTTGTTGTTGGTGGCAGAAACTAGGAGAGGGGCTCTGAGGAGCAAGAGGAGGAAGGACCATATCAGGAGCAGGATATGCGCTGGATACACGGAAGGGAGAAGAGAGAGTCGTTTTCTGTTGCAGCAGCCGAGATATGCAGGAAATGAGCCACTAAAAATTTGAAGGTACGTTGTTGATACTGTTTCTTGTTTCGGGAAGGATTTAAATCAAGTGATGCAGCTTGCAGGTGAGACAGAAGGCTCTCCCAACTTCAGTGAGTCAAAATCTAAGGAGGTGCTCTAGGGCTTGCGAAATTTAAGAGTGCCCTCCAGTTAAGATTTGGAGGGTATCTTATGCAGGCGAAGCTTGCTGAATTTTGCTCAGTTCTTGCAGGAAGTTGCGCTGTCTACGCAGTTTGCTTGGAGGTGGGAGAGGTGAGGACGAGTGGAAGGGAGAGAAAACCAGGTGAGCAGGCTGATGCAAGGAGAGTTGATCTTAGATACAGGTATTCGCCAGATCGCAGGTACCTGCGATCTGGCGAATACCTGTATCTAAGATCAACTCTCCTTGCATCAGCCTGCTCACCTGGTTTTCTCTCCCTTCCACTCGTCCTCACCTCTCCCACCTCCAAGCAAACTGCGTAGACAGCGCAACTTCCTGCAAGAACTGAGCAAAATTCAGCAAGCTTCGCCTGCATAAGATACCCTCCAAATCTTAACTGGAGGGCACTCTTAAATTTCGCAAGCCCTAGAGCACCTCCTTAGATTTTGACTCACTGAAGTTGGGAGAGCCTTCTGTCTCACCTGCAAGCTGCATCACTTGATTTAAATCCTTCCCGAAACAAGAAACAGTATCAACAACGTACCTTCAAATTTTTAGTGGCTCATTTCCTGCATATCTCGGCTGCTGCAACAGAAAACGACTCTCTCTTCTCCCTTCCGTGTATCCAGCGCATATCCTGCTCCTGATATGGTCCTTCCTCCTCTTGCTCCTCAGAGCCCCTCTCCTAGTTTCTGCCACCAACAACAAGACCGTCAATGGCACAGCTGGCAACGGTGAGTAGCAATGCACGCTAATGCTCTTCTCCATTCTGCTGACTTGTCCTCCGACAGCTACCATCTCGTCCGCTGCTCTTGGCAAGGCTATCTCTACTTGGTACAATGTTGACCTTGGCTGCGACTGCGAACTCTACACCTCATCTGTGATCGTGCCCAGCATCCTCGACATTCCCGCATTGACAAAGAACCACAGCAAGATCAGCTCAGAGACTCTTGAGGTCTGGGAGGTGCAGAAAGTCACCAAATGTATACCAGCATCTACCTCTGAACTGGGTACTCAAATTGCGACAACCTCTGGCGCTTCAACACTGCCTGTGCTTTCTTCATCTACAAGATCTCTACAGACAGCCAATGGATCCTCATGCATCTCAGCACTCTCCCACCGGGTGGGCTCTCCATTGGGAACAGGCAGCCCGACTCCAAGCACCCTACTGATGCCTTCCTATGGGTCCAGCTTTCACACAATGGCCACAGCCAACAACGCAAAGACAAATGACTTCATTGGTACCATGTCCTTACTGTCAAATTCATCCTCAAAAGCAAGTGATCGGTCAACTTTGAGCGTTTAGTCAACCTCAAGTGCTATGGGCTCTTCGCACAGTGGATCATCTGATTCATCCCTCGCAGGACGCAGTGCACCATCAGATTCTTTTCCATCCAGCTCCACAACTCTGGAGTCGGAAATCTCTGATGACGAGAGCAGCCGCCCGCTGGCGAAGCAAATTGCAGATGACTGGACTACAGATGGATGGCCAGTTCCGGTTGCTAATGCTCGCCAAAGAATCGACACAGTTTTTCAAAGCGGCCACCAACTCAAGTCTCTCTGTCAACAGAAAGGACAAAATTTGGAAACGACCGATACTTACAGATTTCCAACCCTGAGAGCCAGGCGTGGCTACATCTTCATCGTTGACGATGGATTTGATGTGGATCATGCAGAGCTTTGGGCCACTGACCAGCGCAAAGTCAAGGTCGTTGTTCCAGAGAACCATTTCTCCTTGCCCAAGCTTACACGGCAAATGATTGTTGATGGATGGGATTATGGAGAAGAAGAGATCAAGGATAGGAACGATGGTTACAGCCACGGAACCGCAGTAGCCGGTGTTGCTGCTGGAAATGAGTGGGGTGTGACACCAGCCAACCTTGTCTTGATCAAGGACCACGGCTACTTCATCAATAGGCGTACAGGGCAAATCAAGACGTCAGGTCCGCCCGATGTCCTTTTGTTGGAGATCTTCACCACTATCTACAATATGGCCTTAGGCGATCCTGACATCGACCCTACGAAGAGTGTTGTAAACTTGTCCTGGAGTAAGTGTCCTCCTTGGTTGCCCCCATTTGCGACCCCGGGCCTCCCAGCACCTACAAAGTACCCTCAGACTACCACAGAGATGCGAGCGGAACAGTAATGCTGATTTTTTTGTCTCCGATCACAGGAATACGCAACAACCCTTCAAGAGAAACATTCTTCCGGATATGGTTCGCCAAGTTCGACGCCATAGGATTAATCATAGTGGCCAGCGCTGGTAACCAGGGCTGTAGGGATGACGATACCGGTGGACCACAAGAATACCTAGATAAGACGCTTCCTAAATCACTCATCACGGATAACAGCCCATATATCATTGTTGGCGGAACCTTTCACAACGGCGAAGTCTGGCACGCAACCACCCCGGGTCGAGGGTCTAATATCGTCTCCATATGGGCCCAGGCAGTCGATGTAAAGGTTCCCGTGGCCGATACTAGGGAGTATAAGGACGAAAACGGCACCAGTTTTGCAGCACCTCAGGTCGCTGGCCTCGCTGCTTATTTTCTCGCATATCCTTGGCCACCAGGACAGAACCCCTTCGACCCCAACATCCCCGGCCCCTCCATTGGGAGGCGGGTGAAGTTGATGCTCCAGAAGTATGCCTACCAGCGGCTTCCTCGATCCCAGCTCGCCACAACCTCGGAGACTATCCGCGGCCGTCTTGGCTTGAGCTTCCCTTGGACGATTCCGCCTACTGTGCCTGTGGCCTACAACATGGCATACGATGACCAGAAATGCAGAATCGTCGCCATGGACCCCATCGGCATCTTTCCGGTCGGCATCAAGGCACGAAACGACCTCTTCGAGGAGTACGGCGAGCTCGACAGCTGTGCAATTCCGGACACTCCGGGGAGTGGTGGTCATGGTGACGGTATGACCACTGGAACCGTGCTCGTGACGGATGCTCCAACCTATATGCCGACCGACTGGACTGGGTTTTCGACGCCAACTGAGTCTGTGCGGACACCGAACGTCACAGCTACGATGATGATATGCGTGAGCTCATCATGCTACCCAGTCTCAACCACCGAGAACACCAGCACCAGGTCCTACGCAGTCACGACCGTGACCACAGTCAAAACTACATCCGTCCAACCGACCCCCACTGACACCAGCCCCAACCCGAACGACGGGGTGTACCTCGCGTACGCCCACGAATGCGTTGAACGGGGCGTCTCGCATGACTGCATTGGAGAGTGGTGGTTCTACAACACCAATGGCACCGGCCAGGACTACGACAAATGCAGGGACATCTTGGACGCCATGGCCGCCAACGGCGGCAACAACTACGGGGAGGATTTGATATACTGGCCCAACCAAATCATTCCTGTCAACAACCGCCCCGGCGAGACGGGGTGCCAGTATCTTGGCACGGGTGCGGGCCATGACGGGCAGTTTCATTGCGACGACTGGACGGACGCGCTGCTCTGCCCCGCGACCACCGGCCAGGAGCTCGAGGTTGTGTATTGCAATGTCCAAGGCGGTTCCAATTGGTATAATTGTAATTTCACTATGTTGGCCACTTGTGACTTCGCGAAGTAGTAGAGCTGAGCGTTCGTCTAGCTGAGCTACGCTCCTAGGCATTTATCTTCTGGTCGGTCTTCAGACTGTTGGAGGCCGTTGGTGTAGCCGGGTGGGCCATAGAGAGCTACATTTTCAGACATGGAAAGAAGGAAATCTGATATTTCTGAGAATTTTCACCAGTATTTCGACATGTGTTGCGTCTTGTGATTTTTTTCGTGCTTGGAGTATCAACGGAGTTTGAACAGACGCCGCTGCGGGCAGCTGGCTAAGTATGACCGTCGTGTCGATTTGATTCTCGAGGCTGAGTGACAAGGAAATAATCAAGCACGTACTTCATTCAATTCTTTGGCCCAGTAGCATCGACTCCGCCATCCAACCACATGGCGCAGTGAGGCACTGACCGGTGAGCAAGTGTATGGCATCTATACCGCCCGGCGCCCACTCGACACTCGGGCCACAGCCCACGGCGCCGCGGTGCTCACAGTTTGAATACACTTGAACCACCACACGACAGGCAAGACTCGAGCTTGTCAACGGTTTCTGGTAGCGATTTTCTTGCGCCACCAGCTGCGATTACTCCTGCCACCTCGAAACAACGAAAACGACTTGCATGTGGAAATAAGCACTGCATATTGTAAATGGCCACGGAAATCCCGCTTCATGTATGTAAGCCACCAGCTGCAAGATGTAAGTGAGTCTGTTGGCACCAGAAGACAATGCTGTTCCCGCACATGCGTGCTTATTAAGGCTTTTGTGTGTGTGGAGTGCCTGCGCATGCTTAAGTGAATACCCCCTTTTCAAAGCCGCAGTGTGAGGCTGCAGGCCGTCCCTCCACTCTATCCCTTACATTCATTATTGGGCTCCTGTTCGATAGTATCACGTTCGTGAAAGCATGCCAGAGGTCGACATCGAGAAAGAGGCACAGGCCGACCATGGGTGGGAATCCGACCCGGAGGTGTCACTCCGAGGGGGTGCAGGATCTAACAAGCCTCGCGGACGAAAACGAGTTCCACGACGCTCGAGGGTGTGTTCAATCCTCTCCATCCTCACACTGGAAACGCGACGCGGGTTAACTCAGGGAGATATAAGAGGTCTTGCTTGCAACATATAAAAGCGAACGATGTACCAGACGACTATGTGGAGCGTCTTAGAACTGCGTACAAAAAAGGAGTGATCATCAGCAGTAAACACCATTTGAGCGTCCATTTCGCAGAGTATACGAGAGCGTGCTTGGAAGCAAGGCAAAAGCAGCTCATACTCTCTGCGTTCGACTTTGCATACGGACCAAACGACCGTGTGGAAAAGAATTTGCTAATCAGCGAAACCGCTCTTCGATCTTATGGTAAGTCATTATCAGAATAAGTCGTATGTTCTTTGGTACTGTCGGGTGCTTTGACACATTCCAGCTCAGCTCTGTAGGCATGCTCTAATACATTTGCTGATGCAGTCGAGCTGTGGAAAGACTTCGAGTATATGACGGAGATTCGCAAAAACAAAGGCTACGATCCGTTCGTGGTCTCGACCTCCTACGACATGCAGCAAAAGCTGCTCCGGAACGTCTTAGATGAGTGGAAGTCCAAGAATGCGCAGATAGAACCCGCAAGCCGGCCTTCATTCCATCACGATATGAGGCCTTTTACGGAGAATACCTTGAACAGGCCGAAAGATCACGACGACGTCAACGTGGTCGGGGTCAGTACACGATCAGAGCTGAATCGGACACAATCCTGGAGTGAATTCGTGAAGAAAGTCAAGATGGCAGCGATCGGTGGCGCGTTCCTCATTGTTCCCATGTTGATAATGGTTTTGCATCCTGGGTTGGGGACGTCTTTGGCAGTTACTTCACTTTTTGTATTGGTATTCGGTCTGGCCATGTCTTGTTCCGAGGCAACGACGCCGTTCGATGTCCTTTCTGGCACCGCAGCATATGCAGCAGTCTTGGTTGTTTTCATCGGCACAGGTGGCGGGTCGTAGGACGGCTGCGGGACACATCGAGAAGTTTGGAAAACGATCACAAGGCGTTGGGAAGGCTTCTGTGTAAATTTTGCTTTTTGCTTGCCAATCCAATCTTTAGATCAGGTATATAGGTGATCCAACCTCGTGCGCTGTACAGCCCTGACCCGTCCATTTGCCCCTGGCCCTCCGACTCCAGGATGGCCTCTGTTCAGCCTTGACAATTACATATGCTGTTAGTATTGGAAATTACGCTGTCTTGGGGTTGTTTCTCTTTTTCCTACCTGGGTGCCTGCTCGCGCACTTGGAATCCGCACAAGAGCTTGTTTGTCGGCAGCAATCTGATCATCACTGCGTCACGGGACAATCAAGTGAGACTCTACAGCGCTAACGAAACATGTTGAGAAGCTCAAGGTGCTGTGGGGCTTCTCAGACCGTACAGCCTGGACTCGCCATCTTCATGGGCGACTTGCAGTGGAACTAGAGCCAATGTATTCTCGTATTTCATGGCCACGTAACTCTCATGAGTGGGTAGGTGTGCGAATGAATGGCACTCTCACTGATCAAGCTGTGACATCCGTGTATGCCAAGTTCCGTCAATTGTATCCCGCTCTCAACCCTCCTCCCACGGACCGGCATCCCGGTATCGACAAGTCCCCCTCGACATGGCCCCATGTATCGCGTGCGTGTCATGCGATGAGGCCGTCCGTATAATGGCATCATTCCGCGTGATACGCAGTCAAGGTCTCATCCTCCAAACTCAGCCGGCAACTTGTTCAATAAGTTCCAAACACTGTCCGCTCCGAAGTCGCCTCCAAATGACCACTCCTGCTGAGTATCACCGCCCGATGCCGTCCCTTCATTCAACAACGGCGCGCCGCCCGCCCAGTTCGGTAACGACCCACCTCCACCTTCACTGATCCCCATAAGGTCGTTATAGGCTACGTCGGCCATCGCGTACACAGGCTGAATGGAGCTCCAGTCAAAGCCCTCTGGCAGAGCAAAATCATCTTGTTGCTGTGGCGCTTGCGTCGTTTCACCGCCAGTAAGGCTGGGGTCGATTGGTAGTCCACCATTATAGTAATGCTCGCTACCACTCGGCGGGGTGAAAATACTCGAGTTGCTACGCGTGCCACCTCCACCGCTACTGCTAGTTCCGTTCGATTTCGACGGCGGCGATGTGCTGTTCTTGATATCACCGTTACCGGAGGACCCTGCCGCAGATGCAGCGGTAAATGACGAAGAATGTTGCGTATTTTGGCTGATGCTTGAGGCTGGTCCGGACGATGCTTCGGTGCCACTGGTGATGACGCTGGCACCCACCAAGGCTGTCTTGAGGCGCGCGTGAAGGGCATGTAGCACGCCACGAGCCGCGGCCGCGAGGCGATTGCGTTCGGCCATGGTTTCGAAACGCTCAACAGCCCATTGGAAATGCTGCAGGGCGGCTGAGACATACTCTGCGTTGTCTTTGGGGAAGAGGATGAAGATAGAGGCCATGAGGACGACAGCATCGAAGGTGCCAAAGAACAGCTGGTATCTGAAACATGACTGTGTTTTAGCAGAGGTATTATTCACCATGTCACGGTTCCTATGGGGCTTATGATATTCTAAGGATACTTACGTATTGTGATGTCTTGGGCTCATACTGGCGAAATTGTCCCTCTGTGCCTCCAGCATCTTCAAGCTCGCCTTGAGGGCCTCCGTTCTGCTGTGCGGCCGCGTGAAGATATAAGGCCGATGCAGTGCCATGAAGTTGAGCCATACTAACGGGTGCAGCTGCTCTCGTACAAGCGGGATCCAGAAACATTCCGGCAGATCATCAAATCGCGTGTCCGGGTTCTGTTTTCGAAAGTAGGCCGGGGTTTGGGCCTCAAGGTCCAGCAACTTCTCGTGTAGCCTGTCGACTTTTGAGAAATCCTTCGGGCATGGCCCCTCCTTCTCCAGTTCCTTGATGTCGGCCAGCGCGATGATGATTTTGTACACGTATAACGTCCGCGTGATCAGCGATGGCGGCTCGTTATCCTTGCGCTGAGTGACCGGCGTACGGCCTGGATCTTTTGGAGTCGGTGCATCAACCGGGAGCGTGTAGGGTAGACGCAGGTCGATGGTGATAGGACGGCCGAGGACGACGCCTATGTGGATATCCCAGACCATGAGTAAGCACCATGTTTTACGCCGTCGCTGGATCTCCCATTGATTCTCAAGAATATCTTCCAGGTTATCGCTCTTCGGCTTTGGGTCGAGACTGTCCATATGCAATCCTGCCTCCTGCGCGTCGCGTATCGCTGTGCCTACAGCGTGCCACGACTCCGTCACTAGGCCCGCGTACTTGAGGAAGCCGGCGCGTAGCCAGTCTGCAAGCACAGCGGTATGCGAGATGTTTCGCTTTCCTAGCAGGGCCAAAATAGCCACGCCAGACTCAGAGTAGTCGTTTGCCAGGTCGTCGAGCGTCATGGATGAGTTGTACTTGAGCGAATCGGATGTTGAATCTGAGCCCGAGTCCAGCATCATCAGCCCAGTAGCAATCATCTGAAACACCAGGGCAGGAAAGGCGCGTAGATCCGGTGGAAAAGCCTGGGGGCCGTCGGTATTGAGGACATGAAACGGCAGGCTGTGCCACTCCTCCATCTGCCTGTCAAAGATGTACTGGTCGATGCCCTATGTATACAATTTTGGTCAACAAATTTTTGCAACACCACCGAATTTTCGACGATGATACTGGCATACTCCCCTGATACCGGATGGGACTCACGTTGTACTGCCAATTCACCTCCTTGAAAAAAACATCCACCAGCTTCTCGATATACGGCCTGGCGGGCAACTGGCGCACCAAACTTTTATACCGCTCTCTCGTACCAAAATACGCCGTCGCATCGCCCGCCCGCCCTCCTGCGACCATGGCCAAGCTCGCCAGCGGTGCTCCAGCCCCAGCAGCCGCAGTCGTCTCTGTGTCATCGTCGAGTCTCTTCAAGAAACCCAAGGTCGACGCTCCAGACGGCGCATAGCCAAAGTTGACGAGCGAGCTGTCCAGGCTCCCGCCTCCGCTTGCGCTAGCATCAGGCACAGAAGTACTGCGAGCCGTCCCAGTCCGGGCAGCGTCATTCCGCCGCACGCCGACATCCACGTCATACTTGCTCGCGCGGGGCCGCCTCTGTTTCGGCGCCGTGGACGAAGCCCCCTCAGGCGCACCGCTCCCCTTCTTGCTACCGGAGGTAACCGTAGGCGCGCCGGTCTCAAATCGACACGAGTCCTGCTTGTTGCGCGCCACGCAGTTGGAGCACGGTAGGCTGCGGTCGCATTTCTGCTTGCGACGGTGGCACTCGGTGCAGGAGATGATGATGCGGCGCCTTTTTCGCGGAGGCTGCTGGCTCTGGTGTTGGTGCTGAGTTGCTGGGGCTGAGACTGAGGGCACGCCGGCTTCAAATAGGCGTTGGTGATGAAGGCTGGCGAGGCCGGGGTTGGTGTTAGATGAGGCGGAGGCGGATGACGAGACCGCCGGGGATGGCTCGTCTGCCGCAGACATTATGAGATGCGCCGCCAATATGTACAAAGAAACGGAGTTTAGCTCGAGTCAGTTGTATTACTATTAGGTTGAGTCAAAGAATAAAGAAAGTAGATGCGATTTGAGAGCTGAAGCCGCTAGGGTTGTCGTTGAAGTGTTGTCCCGGAGCTGACTAATCTAGGCCACTTCGGGCTTAGGCCCAAACTCCGGCGTGCAAGTACAGTACAGTACAATCAAACCTTAGCGTCGAGCGACCAAACGTACCTGACTGCCTGACTTCATACTACTAGGTCAGCCTAAAAGTTTTACCTTACTTTTGTGCAAGCAAGCCTGTATCCCGAGCCTATCTGCATGCGCATACTTGAAAGAGCGGAAAAGAGAACAGAGATCAATATCCGGCATTTCCAGTGTGCACAATACTCCGACCTCACAGTCTGCATTTGTCGTCGTTGGGAAGAGAAGTTCGCAATGCAATAACAGCATTTGGCCATTTGCACGATGCTATGCTTGAGTACATTCTACTGTTACATTTGAACACCACAACTCGCGCCACTGAAGCCAAGAAGACAAAAACAGGAATACGACATCAACCCAAGTATTCCTTCAGCTCCTCGCTCTCCTCCAGCTGTATCTTGAAGGAAAACGGCATAAAAGGCCATCCATCAAACTCTGCAAACTTGGAGAACGACTCGACCCATGCCAGACGCAGCGAGTGCAACATGGCCGACACGCCTTCCATGATGATAAGAATGATGACGCTGAGCACGAGGAAGGCCGTAAATGCCACGACGAGGAAGATGACGCCTGCGACGCCGGTCATGCTCAGTGCTGGGTCGAGTGTCATGCTCCAGAGCACGGCGCTGAGCTGTTGATGGGCGAGGGACAGAGCCCAGAGACGGAGGTAGGATGCTGTATGGGAGACGCAGTTCAAGCAAAATTCTGGAGGCATTGGTTAGTCGATGCGTGAGTTGCAGGATGGCGGTGGATGCTTGGGACTTACCGATGGTGTGGATGACCTGGTGAATCATAACTTCGCTAAACTCAAACTCCTCGTGCTCCTCATCAATGTTCTGCGTGAGCATAGCGACGCCCTCTCCGTCGTCACTGTTGATACTCGGCCGTCCGTTGATCGCGTGGCCATTGTCTTGGTCATCGTCGTCCAAAGCACTAATGCGAGACGTCTCTCCAAGTCCACGGTAACCCTGGCCACGAGCCTTGTTATGCTCCCATCGAAGCCAAAAAGGCTTTAGGAAAAGGAGGACTGGTACTTGTGCCAGAGCGAGAAGCAGCAAGAAGACCTGAACACCGGCTTGACCTGGGTACAGTTGCTCGTCAAGAGTACCCGGCTGCAAGAACATGTAGATCAACATGTTCAGAAGTCCGGGTGGTTGCTGGCCAGCCTCAGGCCAGTTTACGGTCCATTTGTAGATAATGCACATGACCAGGTAGCCAAAGATAGCCTGAAAGAAGATCATGCCAGGGATGAAGTTGCCGTAGATGTCGACGGGCTTCTTGAAGTACCGCGCGTTAATCAACCCAAAGCAGAGCGAATATGTCATGTGCGCCCAACCCAGAACGATACTCATCTTCATCTTGAAACTGTTCGAGAAGAGGAGATCATTGTCGGTGCCATGCCACATCCAGTCGAGGCCGAATGGGTAACGGTAGTCTCCCTTGAGCTTGGCACTGATTTGCATACCCTCGACAAAGTTCGCCGGGGGATCCCATTCCCACTGACTTTCGAAGAGCGTCATCGACTTGGAGAAGACATCATTGTAAATGAGACCAGTGAACACCGAGAACACAGCCATCACCAAAGCAATGTATCGTCCGTAGTATACCATAGCAAAGAGCTCAAAGGTGACCTTCTTGAGCGGCTTCTCCCAGTAAATCATGGCCAGGGCAGCGGTAAGCATGATACAAGCGTGACCGAAGTCTCCGAACATGACAGCGAAGAGGAACGGGAAGGTGACGATGACAGGAATGGCGGGGTTGACTTCCTGGTATGTGGCCGTGCCGTAGGCGTTGACGATGGTCTGGAAGGCCTCGGTGAATTTGTTGGTCTTCAAGTACGTCGGGGGCGTCTTGTTTGTGTGGATGACGTTGATGATGGAAGGCACCGAGAGACCAGCTCGGTTATTGACATCTTGCAGCGTAGACCTGATGAGCGAAAGGTCGTTCGTCGGGCACCAGCCTTCCGCAATGAGCGTTCGTCGGGCCCTGTCGTATTGGAACAAGTTCAGTGTATTGTACACTGACTTTTCCTTGTTAATGAGCACCATCCAAGCTGAAAGCGATCGCGAGATTTGGGTCAGCTCGGCCTCCAAAGTCTGCTGAGTGTTCTGGAGCACATTCTGCACATCATTCAGCCGAGCGTTGACCTCGTGGATCTGATCCCTCCGCAGATCGCTGTTCTCGTCGACGTTGTACACCTCGGCACCCATGGACTCGGAAATCTTCCTGATCTTGGCCAAGATCTCCTTGCCGTGAGCGAAAATGACGAACACATTCTTATTGATCGGCTCGTTGTTCTTGGGGTCGACCAGGGGTTCCGGAATCTCCGACTGGTTCATGTACAAATTTCCGCGGAGGGTCCGCCACAGAATACGCTCGAAGGCAGCCACCCGGTCCCGGGGAATGACACCGGCAACAAAGCCAATGTTCATAACCGAGAAGGATTGGTCGACACCAGGAGCAGAGTTGTGCTGTTCAACATCCTGCAGCAGCGGCGCGTCATCATCGTCGATTGACTGGCGAATCTCCTCAACGTTTCCGTGGGCGCGGTCGAAGAAGCCACCGGCCTCACGCAGGACCCATCGCCACTCGGTCAGCTCGACCTCGCGCTTCTTGAGGGTTTCGTAGCTGTCGTTCAGCTGGAAGACTCGGTTCTCGAGACCTTGGCTGCGTTCAGCCAGCTCGTCGATTTCGGTGGTGGTGGGAGGAGCCAGGGTGTCGACATCGAGGTCGAGTTTGCGGAGCGTGATGCCCGTCTTTTCCATCTGGGCGTAAAAGTAGCGCAGCTGGCGTTCGACATTGTCGAGGCGGCGGATCTCCTGGGTGAAGGCCCGTTGGAAGGCGCTGACGTCCCCATTCAACTTTGTGCCAGTCGAAGAGTTAGATTGCCAAATACACTGACAATGCCTGGGCGGGGGCAGGACTCGGAGGCAAATGAGCAGGAGTCTGGACTTACGTCTCGGAACTGGACCAAGCCAAGCTCACCCAGAGCGTTGACGACCTCTCTACCAATTTCATTCGAGATGTACAGCTGCACCATGCTCATGGTCGCCGAGCGAAAGGGAGTGTCATGAAGGGGCGCCATGATGGCGGTGTTGGTGGTGGATTTGGATGCTGTCCAAGCTTGTTGCAACTTGGAGGCTTGTCGTCAGCGTCAACGATGGGGAAAGCTCATCAGGAGTTGTCACCAAAATAACCTTGATTACATAACAATCTCGAATTGCCAGACCACCCTGCCGCGCCGGAAGACATCTGAATATCGAGATAATGTGAAATTTCAAACGCTATATTCTGCGGCTCGGCACCGGCGCTGCTCTTTTCTCTTTTTCCTTTTTTCTTCAAGTTGATTTCCCCCGATGCAGAAAAAAGGCTCGCTGTCAAACTCTTCGGAGCCGTGGGCGCGAGTTGAAATAAGTCGGGCAGACTAAATTCGGTGCTCCTAAGAATTAGATGCTGCCTCTCCCCGAGAACCAGAGCATTTGGTCCCGTTTGAGTACTACAGTACACCACGATGCCCTCCTCGATGATGTTTTAGGCTGTGTTCGGCCCTGACCTAGTTGGCCCTGTGATGGCGTCTCTTGATGGCCTCAAGAAACGTCAAGAAGACGCTCTGCTTGTCGCCGCACACCTAGGCGTGCCATCCGCTGCATCGCGATAGCCTTTCGCCCAGGCCGGACCCGTGGACGCAGTGACGAACAGGAATGCTGTCAAAGGTTGATGCAACCCCAACATGAATAGCCTTTTTTTTTGTTATACTCCGCCTCAGTGCTAGCTTTGAGTTACTTCAGCAGCTTGTGAGACATGATGATGATCTTGATCTTTCAGCAGTTGCTCCTGCCTCAAACTTCATCCCATGTTGCCCCGCAACGTCTCCTGCAACTTTGGAACCTTTCACTATGAGACTTTACGGAGCAGAGCCGAAGTGGCGGCCGTTTCCATCGTTTGCTAGGGTCCAAGCTCGTCATTGATTATTACTTCGTTCTCTATAGCTGCCAATCTCAACAACTTCTTCAACCTCAGCCACTTTTCCTAGCTGCGTTCATCCTCAAGAAAACACTGCCAATAATCCAGTTCAAGATCAGCACAGCGTCGCGGGAGCTAGAAGATGGCCCCTACAGAGTAAGTTGCACTTACCACGGGGCTCTGCTTGGTCTCACATGCTTCTGTCGCTCTCCCACCACACCAAACGCGGCAACTAGCGTCAGCCTCAGAACATTCTACCCCGTGGCGAGCTAATGCGTCTCGGCAATCCGAGCGGCCCTGAAGACAAGACGCCAGCATCTCATGCGATAGTCCATGGACTCGGCCAGTTCTGCAGAGGAATCATGCTGCAACTCCAAATTGTTTGTGTATCTTGTACCTGAGTTGAACAAGAGCACAACAGTTGTCCATCGATGCTAAACTACTCCTTACCCGTTTTTTGATATCGTCATCTATTCCCGCACTTGACATATCTCACACTCATGTTCCACTCCGACTTCATCGCAATTCCAACCAGATCTTCAATGAGCTCACCGGCTAACACGCATCCCAGGAAGAAGGTGGCCATTGTGGGCAGTGGCTGTGCCGGAATCGCCGCCCTGTGGGCTCTCAACCGGACGCACCACGATGTCTACCTGTACGAGGCAGCAGATCGCCTGGGTGGCCATACGAACACGGTGGAGTGGACCCAGGGGAAATACAAGACCCAGGTCGACACAGGCTTCATCGTCATGAACGAGGCCACCTATCGTGAGATGATACATTGATATTCTTCAGCAGGAAGACACGGGCTGACACCGCAGCAGCGAACTTCATCAAGTTCCTCAGCAAGGTCAATGTGCCTACGGTGCCGACGGAAATGACATTTAGCGTGTCTCGCGATCACGGACTCTTCGAGTGGGCTGGCACAAGTCTCGACGCAATCTTCTGCCAGCGGAAGCATCTCTTTTCACCAAGGATGTGGCGCATGATATTCGACATTGTACGCTTCAATCAATTTGCACTGGACCTGTTGGCCGAGGATGATGCTGCACGTGCCGCTCCTCACGGTCATCTTAATGGGAACGGGTCTGCTAGGGGGAAGACGACAGTTGAAGAAACCATTGGAGAGTACCTCGACAGAGAGGGGTACTCAGGTGCCTTCCGCGATGACTACCTCATCCCCATGACGGCAGCAGTGTGGAGCACAAAACCAGACAGCTGTGCACTAGAGTTCCCCGCTGTTACTCTCGTGCGTTTCTTGTAAGTGCCGTGCGTGATGCGAGATGGCGTGCATGTGCTGTGTCACTGATCAAATTATCCAGATGGAACCACCACCTGCTCTCCACAGTCGCCGCCAGGCCTCCGTGGCTCACAGTCCCACAGGGATCTAAAGCTTATATCGATGCTGTCGTGAAAGGCTTCCCGCCCAATCATCTGTTTCTCAAGACAGAGATCATCAAGATTACAAATGAGAAGAATGGCAAAGTCCGTCTTCACACCAGAGGAGCGAGTGAGATCTTCGACCATGTCATCCTCGCAACCCACGCCGACCAAGCTCTGAAAATCATCAAGTCCTCAGCCACAGCCGATGAAATTTCCATTCTCTCCAATTTCGAAACCTCCAAAAACACCGCTGTCCTCCATTCCGACCTCGCGCACTTACCCACGAACCCCAAGGCCTGGACCAGCTGGAACTACCTCACACTCACCTCCCCGACCACAGGCAAGTCGAACATCGACCAAGTCTCCTTGACGTACAACATGAACATCCTACAACACATTCCACGGGCGCCCTTCGGCGACGTCCTCGTCACCCTCAACCCGCTGCACGCGCCCGACCCGGCCACGGTGCAGGGACGGTACGAGTACGAGCACCCGCTGTACACGGCGGCCAGCGTGCGTGCGCAGGGTGACCTGGCGAGAATTCAGAATCGCAGAGGCATTAGCTATTGTGGTGCGTGGACCAAGTACGGGTTCCACGAGGACGGGTTCAGTTCTGGGCTAGCAGTGGCCAGGGATCATCTGGGGGCAAAGTTACCGTTCGAGTTTGTCGATTCCACGTACAGTCGGGGAAGGGCGCCTGTGCTAGGCATCGCGGACTACTTGTTGAGACTGTTCATTCTTCTTGTGCAGGTGTTTGTGGTTTTGCCGACGGAGAAGGGTGTGGATGGGTTGAGGGTGGTTACGAGGAGGGCGATGGGACATGTTAAGGAGCACCTGCCTCAGGCTATCAAAGAAAAGATGTATTGAATGGTGTCGTAATTGGAGGGGGAGCTGCACATACTGGCAGAATGATCAGCAGCATAATATAGAAGTAATTCAAGAATATCAAAACTATCCACTGCCTACAATTCAATATGAAGTAGTATCGCGAGACTCAGACGTCTTCTCACTGGTTTCATGCAAGGACTGACCTCAACCGGTCTGCCCACCCGAGACAAGGGGCTCCCTGGCTCAGGGTTAGGGGCCAACTCATGCCGTAATGGACTTTTGACCTCGAAATGCGCCGACCCACCTCGAGCACGACCGAGCTCAACACTCCTCCTCCACAATGATCTGACCAGCCATGTCCAACCTCCCAAGCACCGCCTGGAGGTTGCGAAGCTTCACCACCGCGTTGTCGCGCCCCATATGCCTTTCCGTCCAGCCTAGCTTCTCGTCCCCGGCGAGGGCATTCCGAAAAGGCTATGCCTCCGAGACGTATGCCCCGAGGCGGCACCAGGCGCCGCCGAGCATGGATCAGATGAGGGAGGTTTACAAGAGGCGGAACAGGACAACGATGTATGTGTGTAGGTGGCTTGGGGCGGGTGGTGTCGTGAGCGCGCTTGGCTAATGCGTGAAGCAGGTTCTACACGATGAGCGTGATTCTGGGCACCGTCGCCTTCTCCTACGGCTCTGTGCCGCTCTACAAGATGGTCCGCGCTCTCTCTCTCTTTGAAACTCACCCTTTTCACTCCTTCTGCCCCAGGTGCTTACACGATCCATCCTCACAGATCTGCCAAACCACAGGCTGGGGCGGCCAACCCATCCGCGCAGACGCAACCTCCCCCGACGACCTCGCCGCCCGCCTACAGCCCGTCACCGACGCCAAGCGCATCCGCGTGACCTTCAACGCCTCCGTGTCCGACGTCCTCCCGTGGAAGTTCACGCCGCAGCAGCGCGAGGTGCGCGTGCTCCCCGGCGAGACGGCGCTCGCGTTCTACACGGCGACCAACTTTGGCGACCAGGACATCATTGGCGTCGCGACGTACAGCGTGACGCCCGCGCAGACGGCGCCGTATTTCAGCAAGATCCAGTGCTTCTGCTTCGAGGAGCAGAGGCTGGCCGCCGGGGAGACGGTGGATATGCCGGTGTTCTTTTACTTGGATCCGGACTTGTTGAACGATCTGAATATGCGCGGTGTCGAGACCGTGACGTTGAGTTACACTTTCTTCAGTGAGTGGATCACTGGAAGTTGCGAACAGAAGTTCAAAAGGCGATTTACTAATGTGTGCACAGAGGCGAAATATGACAACAATGGGCAGATGTCTGGGTTCCCGACGGCGACATGAGCCAGCAAAAGGAATGTCGGTAATTCCGCCCATAGGGTTCAGGACGTCACCAAACCAGTTCCGTCATGGTCAGAGACCAGTGATTGGATGCGCCTTCAATCTCCCGCCGCAAACCCTCGTACCATCGGCGCAAATACACGGGGCTACGCGACGTAGCTGGAGATTCATATCGCGGGCACAGGAACGCAGGCCCACACCTTCGACCACGGCCCCCGACATGCATAGAGAAGATAGAATACTAGCTGATGTCGAAGAATATTCGTCCTCGTTAACGCGTGCTTGAGTGCTCAGGCCACGAAGTGTCAGAGACCAATCTGGGAGGAGCGTGGTATGATTTCACCCTGTCCATCGCGTGATATGTTTCAACGAGCTGCCTGTGCAAGGCGCGCGATAACCTTGAGCTTAGCTTCTTCAAGAAACATGCGCTTGGGCCAACGTCGCAATAAAGTATGTTTGCAGGGCCTTTGTACTGCTAATTTCACCACTCGCCGATCCCGCTACGCTCTCCGCGCTCTGCTAATGTTACATCGTGTTGTAGGCTGGTAAGATGGGCGCGAAGAAGGACGTGTAAGTGTGTTTACTCTGATGTTGGAATGGTGTTCGTCACCACACTACTGTGTAGACATTCATGGTCTCTGGGATCTGCACAAGAGGTCACTACAGGTAAAGATCTGGAAGCTAAAGCAAGGATAAATTAATATTCGTTTAAATCAATCATGATACAGTCACCCAGGGTCCAGCCTACAGGTTGTATCTCCTACAGTCCGTCATGCGATGCATAGCAGCATCATCCTGCTCACACTTGTCCGAGCAATACAGCGCCGTTCCGCACCGCGCACACGGCCTCAGAACCACACCAGCTACGCCCTCGACCTTTCGACAAAACGAACAGTCCCGAGGAATGAGACACTGATGCCTCTCCGCCTCGTCCACCCCAGCCGCAGTCACGACCGCACCCTCCCACACATCCCGCGCCACCACCACTCCCTCTTCCTCCGCCGAGCGCCGCCGCCACTCCGCCTGCAGCGGAAGCAGCAAGTTCCGCACCAGCCGCAGCTGCGGCGCCGCCGTCGTGTCCATCAGCACATTCGCCAACGGCACGCCCGACAGTGGCGGCAGCGCTCCGGCGGGGAGCAGCACGCCGAGGATGCCGCGGAAGCTCGCCGCATCCCACATCTCTTCGGGCGCGTCGGGCCATTCTCGAGCACGAGCAAGGGCTAGCTGATCGTCCGTCAGCGGTTTGGGGCTCGGCACGTCGACCTGCATCTGCGCCAGCACCGCCCCGGCGACGATGAGCGTGCGGTCGACGTCGGCGTCGCCGGGTTGCTGGAAGAGGTGACCTACGCGGAGGGCGTCGAGGACTTCGGCCGCGGGGACGGCGCGCTCGGTGCGTTGCGGGACGGGGCAGAAGGGGAAGAGCGTGCAGTTGAGGCTGTCGCGGATGTCTTCGACGCTGACGCCGCGGAGAGCGGGGCCTGTCACGGGCCCGTAGACGAGGTACTCCATGGGGACCATGTCATACCCAAAGACTGGCGCGTGGAAGGTATGCCGGCCGCGCTCTTCGATGGGAAGCCAGGCGTGCGTGTCGAGCATGCAGATATGACCCTGCGAGCCGTCGCGCATGCGCCAGTCGTTGTCATCGTTGAAGTCGCCGAGGGCGAACCAGAGGGCTGTGGAGAAGTCAGCGGTCCACGATGTGAATGGGCTGTAGGGGGAAGTGCGCTCGTTGTTTATGTGCAGATCGGCGAGGTCGCGGAGCTGGAGGAAGGTGTAGGTACTCACCGGCATCAATTCGTGCCCTGAAGCGTAGCGGAAGGGAAAGATGCCCGTGGGGGTGTTGAGGCCAGAGCTGGTGGTGTCCGAAACGGTGTTGAAGCCGCGGAAGAGGAAGCGTGGGTAGTGGCGTTCCTTGGCTTGACATCTGGTGAGGTCGCTTGTGTGGATGTATCTGTCACTGTCAACTAAGTCTTCGAGTCTGCCACGGGCGGACTGTCCGACCCGTGGCGCAGGGAGGAAGTGAATATCACAGGGTTTGTCTCTCACGGTGTGGTCGACGTTGATGCGGCCACAGTTGCCGGCACATCCTTCAACAGGTGCGACTTCCTTCTGACAGCCGCACCTGAGGGTGGAAATTGTCACTTGACACATGTTTAGAATGTCTGATAGTCACCTGTACTATCGATGAGTTGTTCAGGTGTCACTATGTTTCTGAAGCATGAGTAGAGTTGGTGCTCTCCAGATTGGGGGAGACTGGTTTTATACGGAGCATGATTGAGCTCCTAATGCTGGGTGCATTAGAACAATTACTTTGTGTAGTTGGAACATAGGCATTGTTCTAGACAATTGACGCCCACCTGGTGGCAGGATTTGCAATGATCACTAAAGACACAATTTCCTCGCAGAACTCGAGTACCTTTGCTCAAAATTTCTGCGAAAAGTCATTCTCGTGCGTTTTGTGCGTTCCTTTTTCTTTGTGATCCGCTCGCCCTGGAGGACCATTGATCAATGATAAAGGTGCATGGGTTCTTCCTGATTTGTAGACAAAGAACTATATATCTTACTCGTTGGTCCCTGTTGTGCCCTGGACTCACGTCGTGCTGGAAAGAAGCAGTTGAGCATGCTCTGATAAACAGAGTCACCGGACTTTTTTACACTTGAGATCGAGACCTGACGGCATAGGAGAAAAGCCAGGCCAATTACACAAAGATCAGGGTTATTAAATAAAAATCCTAGCAACCTCTACTGAATAGAGAGCCATTCAAGTATCCAGATCCAAGCAAGCCTACTGCTTGCTACGCTTACTACCAATCGAATTCCTCCCACGCACCTCCGGCGTCATCTTAACAAGCGGAATCACCGGCGCCGTCACCAGCTCCCACACCGCTGCTTATTATTTCCATGCTCCGTTCAAAAGCGTTGTGGCTCCCTAATCGAGAAACCGGTGCAAACTCAACACTTCCGCTTGAGGCTGACTGCACGTGCATGAGCAATATGCAAGCTGGTGTTGGCAAGCCACTCTAGACTACTTTTGACTAGAAATTAGGCAGCACTTTCACGAACTGTTGTTGCTTTCATGTATACATAGAGCTCAGTGTCACAAGTAATTACGCTCGCATCGAGGAGTTGTTGCTCAGGACCTTGGAAGCCCGACAATAGCCTGCTCGGCAACGGCTACACGATACTATCACGTGCACACCGTGAACATGCCAGAAGCAACACAGGTCCCAAGTTGGACCTTAAGCAATCTTGTAAGAATCGCTTCAAAGATCCCAAGTGTACACATACCATCCCCAGCTTACTGTTCTACAGGGACCCGTGACCACAACCTTCACCCCAGCACCGTCTTGCTCGATGCCGTTCGGCATTGATCTTGCGTTCGGTTTCTATGAAGAAGATGTCAGACTTGGCACCGATTTCACATCCAGCACATCTAACCTTGTTCGATACCTCTACCCATGCGAGACCTCCATTGGACTGTTGAGTGGCTGCATCCCCGAAGGTGGCATGGTTGACAGCCAAATCGCCGCATTCACCAGCACCCGTACCATCCATCCACGCACAATGTACACAGTCAATTACTACTCCCCCGGGCTGTTCTGTCCACAAGGATATAATACGGTCGGCACCGCTACGAAGTCGACTGGGGGTGCTGTCAGCAGCTCGGGCCCAGCCTTTATCCCGTCGAGCGAAACACTTGGGCAGTGGGACGAAGATCTGAACGAAATTGGACCGGATGTATTGCTGAAGAATCTCTTTGAGGGAGAAAGTGTTTTGATTTGTTGTCCAAGGTTCGTATTCACCAGCGAGACATCTCGAAGCACTTGCCCCTTGGGCACCTGTACATGCTCTTCCCCATTTTGCGCATTGTGGTTGATGCTGACCAGCCGTTCAAGCAACTATACTGTGGACATATATGGCTCCTGCTCATCCATCATCCCTGACTATCCCGTTCCCGCGGAATTCTGCTTGCAATTCCTGCCCGACGAGGACGTGGATAATGAGAACGAGGTCTCTACAACACAGACCATCTTCGGCTCGGTCTTCACCGGGGAACAAGGAGCGGTCATCACAGGGACATTACCGGCTACGACGCAGACGCTGAACCGGAGCATGTATTCCTCTGTTTCTAACTGGGTAGCCGTCGACGTTGTCAATGCCTTGTACTTCGTCCACGCGCCTTCTGAAACTGCTGTAGCCACCTCAAACGCATCAGGAGAGGCATCAGGAGAGACCAGCGTCGGGGCGATGACGAAGACTGGACTGCCTACTGTGGTCATGGTCTCTATCGTTGGTGTGGCGTTTCTTTCGGGCTTTTTTATGCTTATATTGTGAAAGGGTTTCGTGGTAGGTAATGAAGGATACGAGAGTTGGACATGGGGACGAGATTGGGGCTTCTTATGTCCGAATTCTATGCTTATATCGTTACCAATTGGACTCGTTGTGGCCAAGAGCGTTCTACCCAGTCATTCCTGGGACAACGATCGTCGCTTGCGCAGTGCTTGCAGTCTGTGGCTGCCATTTCCCGTCTGTGTAGAGATAGCAGTCTGCCCGCACTATACCGTTGACCGAGGGTTGGGCCGCTGGGAGCAAGCGGCGAGTAGGTTGCCTTGTTGGGAATATTGACTAGGAAGGACTTGTTGTGCACAGACTATAGTCATGCTGAAGTGTGTAGTCGAGGTCGCTCGAATTGGAGGCAGACTGGGGACGCTTGGCTATAATACCTAGGTATTCGTGCTTCCTCCGCCTATAGACAGCTCATTATTCTTGTCATTCCACTGTACGATTCGTAGTCTTGCTTACAGTGCTTTGATTTATGCTTGTGCCCTTTTGCTCGCGCCACGTCCATGGCGGTGCAGGCACCAAGTCATGCCCCCAGTATCCCGATAAAGTGGCTGCACCTAGGTATATACACCCCTAGTATTAGCTCGCCCCGCTTCCCGTTCTAGAAACCTGGAAGACCAGATCGTGGACCTAGTTCATGATACATTGCGATGGCAGACGCGTAACGGCCCACTTGAGATGGTAGCCATCCCACTTCCCGCTGCGGGTCGAGGGACGGCAACCCCACAGACGTTGACACCTCCCGCCAAGTTGTGGGAGCCGATTAGACTATATATGTTCATGAAGCATAACGGCAGGGTAGTGAGCGGTCCCCCAGCGAAGGGCTTAGAAAACATGTTTCGTTTATTGGCTGGCAGGCTGGGTCAGTGTGGGACAAAGCCACGATATGGAGAAGCAGTCGTCTCCCTCCAAGACTCCTGTACCTGTGGATGCAGCCCAATTTCAATTTCCCAGGGGCCCTTCTTGCCTCCTCAGCAGGAAGTAGAAGACTATATATAGAAGACTATATAGTGACGATGGGACACTTTCTCCGTGACCTCTTGCCTCTCAGCCTGTACCTGCATCTCCTTCCACCTCTCGTTTGAAACCCGCCAAAGTCGATCTACCCCAGCTCCTGGTACCAATCGAACAAAAGTCGCCATGGTCAACTTCCAGACTCTAGCTGCCACACTGGCACTGCCGTTGGCAGTTGTCGCCCACCCCGGCGACAATGTCGAGGCCATCAAGCGCGAGATGGCCCAGCGCAACACCCAGCATGCGTACGCATCTCGAGCCATCTCCCAGTGCCAGAACACGCCCCAGGCACTGGCACTGAAGCAACGGACAGCAGAACGCCGCGCAGCCAAGGCCAATGAGCTTCGGGAGAAGCGTGGGTTGTCACACAGTAAGCATGAGTTTTTCCGGTGATAAAGCACTCTGTAAATACGTGGTCGAACGGTCCAGCTGATGAGTGTGCCCTCCACAGAGCCCATGGGCCACCAGAAGAGAGACCAGCTGGCGTTGCTCGAATCATACGCCAACAAGAGCCACAATGAGACTGGAATCGGGTACACACTTGACACGCCTGAGTCGACCATTTTTGGCAGCAACAACACCTGTGCGCTGGTCCCTGAGACGACCATCGGAGTAAGTGCCCACCTGAGCAAGTCCCTCTGAGTGCCAAGCCCTGCTGGAAAGGAAGTACTGTATCTGTCTAGTTGCAGAGCGGAACGCTGACCGGTTTAATTAGCCTTATTATGTGACCGGAGAGCAGATTCGCTCCGACATTACTGAGGGTCAAGCTGGTGTGCCGATGCACATTGAGATGCAATTCGTCGACATGAACACTTGCGAGCCCGCGACCCAAGTGTTGGCCGACATCTGGCGTAAGCAAACACCCCTTGCCAAAATGGCCTCAGAGCCAGTGCTAGTACATAGCTGACTGACAAGCATACAGACTGCAATGCCACGGGCGTGTACTCTGGCATCGACGAGTCCCTGGGCGAGGGCGGCCTCAACTCGACTTTCCTACGCGGCGTGCAACTCGCCGACGACGAAGAGGGCGTGACGAGCTTCGACACGCTGTTCCCTGGCCATTACGACGACCGCGTGACGCATCTGCACATCGTGGTGCAGACCAACGTGACGATGCAGCCCAACAACACGTACACGTCCGGCACGACGCTGCACATCGGGCAGCTGTACTTTGACGACGCGCTCGTCAAGACCGTCGAGGCCACGTACCCGTACAACACCAACACCATCGCGTACACGTCGTGGGAGGTGGACGGGTGGATGCTGGAGGAGGCCACGGCGGACTACGACCCCTTTGTGGAGTATGTCCAGCTGACGGACGACGTTGAGGACGGCTTGCTGGCATGGATCACGATTGCGCTGGATCTGAGCAGTAACCATGACACGAACCTGACGGCGGCGGCGTACTTGTATGAGACGGGTGGTGTTGCTGAGGAGAACTATAGCAAGGGTCTCCCTCCGTCGAACCCTAATGCTTCCTAAGTCTTTGGTTGAAGGATGATCAACGGACGATGGGACTTAGGCTTCTTGTACATACATATATCCAGCTTCACGGAAGCCAGGCCCAATGCCCTAAATGCTTATGAGGATCGCAAACGAGTGAGTAGCATTGGATTGTTTGACTTGCCTAACTCTATGAGTCTTCATCTCTAGGGCGTCCGTAGGTGATACCTAGGTACTTGCAAGATTTCGTGGTGTATGAACCCCAAGACTGCCGGCATGGATAAGTGGCACTTGAGTCGCGCGATAACAAGTGCTATGCTCCATATAAGGGGCACGACATACCGGTACAGCTGCAGTGCTCGCTGAGGCTCGCTGGGGAGGTTATGCATCATGCACAACCTTGGAACACTTCAAGCAGAGCGTCGTAGCCTGACAGCTTGAGGATTCGCCTACTATGTAGGTACTCCTATGACTTCAGAGCAGTGATTCGCCCGTCGTGTACGGATAGGCGTTGAGCTTCAGCCTCGTTCCGCTCGTGGTTTGCTGGCAACGTACATGTTGAAATGGTTTTCCCCAGATCGAGGTCCAATCAAGTGAGCAAGTAGTCGTACATCAGCTTCGTGACTTGCCAAGGACTCATCACTACCACTGCGGTTGTTGGAGCGTTGTTGAAGAGTCTTGAGGATGGCCAACGTCAAGGCGCTACGTCGGGATGGGGATTTCGAACCACTGTCCTTTGAAAACAGAGTCTCACCCCCTCCCTTTTGTCTACGTTGCTGACTCATCGGGGTTGACACGGCCCTACAGCAAACTACAAAAGTGGAAACTCTGCATTACTTATACATGTACATTCTCACTTACCTGTTTCAAGGTGCGAATGTCTGCATCGCTAGCACATGACTCTCCGCTATCCATATCGAATGGCTCGATGCTTCCAGGCGGCGGCAGCTGGTCAATATCCCGAAGGTCTTCGTCGTCGTTGTCGTTAGTCCGGAAGGACCTTGCCAAAGCGACCTCACGCGATGTCTCAGCCATACGCGGTTCTGGATTTCCTTCTGAAAGAGTCGTTTTTACGGACTGAGAGATATCTTACTATCTGCAAACCCTTGTTCGAGAGTATAGAATAGATACGTGGAGGCTATGATATCTCTCCACTCCGACCCCGCGACGAGCCCGCTGACTTACATTCCTTGAGCAGGAGAGGAGAGGGGAGAATTACTGCGACCTTCAAGGTATCCATTGTGGCTATTCAGTGCTATTTGATGATCTTCCGCGTAGTTCAGAGGTGAGCAATAGCGGCGTATGTGCCTGTGCTGGACAGCATATGGCAGTGAATGAGATATGATACATATCTCTATATCTGTACACGCCTTACGAGGAACACATGGAGACAGTGGAAGGTAAGTCCAAAGAAGCAAGCACCTCTTTCACAAGCTGAAAGCAGATGTCCGGCCTTATCGGGAGCTACCAACAACTCCTCGAATAGGTAGGGAACATAGCTCTAACTTGGTGCGCTACACCCCCAGGCAGTGGCTGTGGCGGAAATTAGCCCCGGCCCTAGATAGTGCTCCAGCCACCCGTGTCATAGATTGGGACATGTGTGATCTAAATCGTAGACTCGCAAGACCGCGCTTACACCTCAGACCTATGTATCCACAAGCTAGGGACGAAACCTGGGAGTATAGCGTACATGACGACTATAAGTTGCCATGAGCCTCTCCCTTTGCATGTACGGGCGACCCATTGATACCGAAGCTGCGAAACACCAGAAACTCATTTTTCGTCGTCCTCATCGTAGAGTGAATGGTGTATGAGTGATACCCCAAGTATACCAGACCACATGTCATGATATCATCAGTGCGAGCTACGAGCTACAGTTGAGTTCGGCCCACACAGCTGCTGATCACCGAAATCCACCACCACCAACATGCCGAAGCCCAACACACCTACAGGAGACGCTTCCTCCTTTCAAAACGCCATCTCCCAAGTAATCGCCGGCGCCAACCCCACCACCGCCGCGCAAACCCTCCTCGACTTGCTCACCCCCACCGAGCGCCAAGCCCTCACCACAGGCGCCCGCCCCTTCTGGCCGGGCCTCGTCGACCTCCTCACACATGGCTACGGCGCCCACCCCTTCCCCCTCGGCGCCGTCCCGCGCCTCGGCATCCCCGGCGCGCTCTTCTCCGACGGGCCCCGCGGCCTCGTCACCGGCACCGGCACCGCGTTCCCCGTGACCACGTGCCGCGGCGCGACGTGGGACGCGGCCCTCGAGGAAGCCGTCGGGCACGCGATCGGCCGCGAGGTCAGGGCGCGGGGCGCGACGCTGTACGGGGGCGTGTGCGTGAATCTGCCGCGGCACCCCGCGTGGGGCAGGCTGCAGGAGACGTACGGCGACGAGCCGGTGCTGCTGGGCGAGATGGGCGCTGCGCTGGCGAGGGGTGCGCAGCGGAATGTGATGGCGTGCGTGAAGCACTTTGCGTGCAATTCGATGGAGAACTCGCGGTTCATGGTGGATGTGCGGGCTGAGGAGGCGGTGCTGCAGGAGGTTTTTTTACCCCACTTTCGGCGGGTGGTTGAGGAGGGGGTGATGTGCGTGATGTCGGCGTATAACAGTGTAAATGGGCAGTGGTGCGGGCAGAACGAGTACTTGTTGAATACGGTGCTGCGGGAGCAGTGGGGGTTTGAAGGGTTTGTGGTGTCGGATTTCGTGTTTGGGATTCGGGATGGTGCGCTGTCGCTGAGGAATGGCTTGGATGTGGAGGCGCCATGGGCGCAGTTGAGGCCTAAGGGGGTTGTGAAAGGGCTAAAGGATGGGTCGCTGGAGCAGAAGCATGTCGATCTGGCTGGTCTGCGCTTGCTCAGGTCGTTGCTTAAGATGCACGCAACGAGAGACAAGGAGGAGCCTTCCCAGGACGTCATCTTCTGCGACGAGCATCGCCAGCTTGCGCGGAAAGTAGCGCAGTCCGGCATCACGCTGCTCAAGAACGAAGTCCTCTCCACCGGCAGCCCCGTGCTCCCCCTCAACCCCACCACCACCAAAAAGATCGCCGTCATCGGCCGCCTCGCCAAAAAAGAAAACACAGGCGATAAGGGCTCTTCAACAGTCAACTGCCCCTCCGTAGTCTCCCCTCACGCCGGCATCAAAGCCGCCCTGCCCTCGACCTGCACCACCATCCTCGAAGACTCTGACAACATCGCCAACGCCGTCACCGCAGCCAAGGGCGCCGACGCCGCCGTCCTGATCGTGGGCTACACGCACACCGACGAGGGCGAGATGCTGTCGCCCACGAAAAAGAGCTACAGCCTGGGCTTATCCATCATGCCGTGGCCGACGCTCGGCGAGGCGTACCACTTGATCACGACGGTGGGCGGCAAGTTCCTCCGCGACAAGTACAAGCGCATCATCTCGCGGGCCAAGGCCGAGAGCAGCGGCAGCGGCTCGCTCGGGGTGGACGCCAAGGGCGGCGGCGACCGTAAGAGCCTGCGCTTGCGCGCCCGGGACGTCGAGATCATCAGGGCGGTGAGCGCGGTGAACCCGCGCACGGTGGTGTGCGTCACGACCGCCGGCGCGGTGCTCACCGAGGAGTGGCGGCATGCGGTGCCCGCGGTGGTGTTTGCGTGGTACAGCGGCACCGAGGGCGGGAACGCGCTTGCGGACGTGCTGTTTGGGAAGGTGGATGCCGGGGGAAGGCTGCCGTATGCGATTCCTACCGACGAAGCGCATCTGCCGTTCTTTGAGCGCGAGACGAAGGAGATTGTGTATGATAGGTGGTTCGGGCAGCGGCTGCTTGACAAGAAGGGCGTGGAGGCGGCATTTCCCTTGGGCTTTGGGCTGTCGTATACGACGTGGGACATGAATCTTGGATCGCTGAGCACGGAGCGCGTTGTGGTGGGCCAGGAGCAGGTCGAGGTGAAGGTCAAGGTCACGAACACCGGTGCCCGTGTTGGAAAGCAGGTTGTGCAGGTGTACGGGTGCACGAAGGCCGAGAATTTCGCTTCTAGAATACTGCTTGGGTTCGCAACGGTGCATGTCGAGTCCGGGAAGTCGCAGGAAGTCAAGGTCTCGGCGTCCTTGAGACCTTTGCAGCGTTGGGTAGATGGCAAGTTCGAGTTCGCTGCCACTGAAGCGAGGATCGAGGCTGGTGCTTTCTCTGGGGATGCATCTGCTGGCTCTGCAATCCTTTCGTTGGTCCCGAAATGATCCTCATCATCGGCCAGGCCTTCAACCGTTTCGGTTTGAGAAAAGACAGCTTGATCGGCAGAAGTAGGGTTATCGGGCTAAGTAAGTAGACAGTGACCTCCTTCGCAGGTCATTGAACATCTTCCGAAAAACGAACTAGTAATCATTTTAGACCATCAGGGAGACAAGAGTGGCGCGAAGATATTTCTCAAGACATTTGGAAGAGACAAACATCAGCTTGTGTGCTGTGTACCTAATAGTACCTTGGTAGGTCCCTGAGTAGTTCAAAGACTGCCAGGGGTAGTGAAAGTAATGCGGAAAGCAGTATGTACACTGGCCTTCTGGCTTGAATTCACGGGCCCCCTGACTCTCAAGACCAGACATTCTGTCTCAGACTTTCAGACCCCTTTACCTTTACCTTTACCTTTACCGACATCCAATTCACTCGGTAATCATGTACACGAGGTTCTTCCCTTTGACTTGCCCCTGTTCCGTCATTCTCACGCCCTGCGGAACTGCAGCCAGTCCTCCTTCCATGACCATTGGCGGATGTGGGTTCAGGTACCCGCGGTCCACGAGTTGCTGCACCGTCTTGAACCAGTGCACGCCCCAGTCTCGTCTCTCCTGGCTGAAACCGAATCGATATTGCTCCTCCAGCGCCTCGCCTCAGCCAACCAGCGACACGCCCAGAACCCAATTCCAACTTCCTGACCGGGTCCGCAGCCCGGTTCTGCCGGAAATCACGTCGTCAGGTACGTAGGCTTTCGCTTCGAGGCCCACGTATCGCCCGCCGCCTCGGCCGATAGCAGCCTCGCACGTGGTGATGCTTGTTGCGTCTGAGATGATGTCGAAGGGCGTAACGAAGGCCCCCGCGCGTTCGTGCTTTGATGACGGTAGCGCGCCTCGGTGAGCGGTAATCGAACGCCGCTTCCGCACCAAACTGCTGCACAAGGTCGAAGCTGGTCGCAGAGCACGTCGTCAAAACATGGAAGCCCGCTATCTTGAGCAGCTGGATTGCTATGGTGCCTGTGGCGGTGCTCCTGCCGTAGACCAGGACAAATGGCGAATTTTCTGACACTGTAGTAGGTGTACTAATTGCAGGGTTGGGGGATCCGGCTGTTGTTTGCTGCGTAGCAACGTTCTGTTTGATGCCGAAGTCCAGCCCCATCGTCTCGCGGGCAAACAAGGCCAGGCCCGCCGTCCCAATGCCGCAGCCACCAATCGCAGCTACATCAGACCACAACATGGCGGGTGGAAGCTTCCATACCAGCGGCCACGCAGCACACGTAGTAGCGCGAAGGAGCCCGTGGTGGGATCGCCGGGGCTGGACATCGGTGTTGGCATGTTCCAGTCGCACGGGTGGGTCGCCACGGCCGCGACGCGGATCAGCAGTTCGTCTGCGCGCGGATGCGGCAGTGGATGTGACGCAGCCACTGCGCTCTGTACCACGGAGCCGAGCAGCTCGTCGCCGCAAGGCGCGTGCCAGAATCCTTCGCAAATTCCACCCACGATGCTGCGTCTGACCACGTCCGCGTCTCGTAAGCATACGGGATGCTGGGCGCGCATGGCAAGGTCGATGGGGGCCGATCGACGAGGCATCTCGTCGAGTTCTCTTCACCCGCCACGAACCGTTCGTGGCAGTCCGAGGTCGAGCACAGCCGTCTACAGGTGTCGATGCCGCCGGGTTCGGGCCGTGAGGTGGACATCTTCAGCAATCGGGTCTGGGGCGGCGAGGTCTCGAACTATCCTGACAGTGGGGATCATGTGACTTTGCATCGCGGTAGTGGGTGCAGTGAGGACGCAATGTTTCCCGAGGAGCTAGCTCCATGGCGCATATAGGTTGTCTATGGCATCAGTATGGCATCTCAGGGCTGGGATGCCGTCCTCGGAAGGGTGCCATTCCCTGGCTCTCAAACAGCACTTCCGCACGATGATCTGCAGAACTGATAGCGTGAGAACCTGCAATGTGGAATGCATTTATGTGAAGAATCAGAAAACGGTCTCCACCTGCATAACTTGTTGCTGATACACAGCTCTGTATAGAGACCTCGTGAGTTCGCCATGCACTGCCGATACACCAAGGGCACGTGCTAACAGATCCGATGAGCAGTCCGAAGACTTTCGTTTCAAAGACAGACAATACGAATGCGTGCGTTCGGGGCAGGTCTGATAGCCTCCTGCCAATGGGAAATGAAGCATTTGGGCGAAGCATTTGGGCGCCTTTACGCACTCAGACTATTCTATACCTCAACATACTGCCTTCGTGGTTGGGCTCAATGAAAGTCTCTCCTGCCTACAATGCAAAGTCCAGTACATATGCCGCCACTGATCACCAACCTGCCAGCCTCCAGGGCTGTCTCGACGTACGCAGTATCATGCCCGGAGGGTCGAGGGTCTTATCCAATCGGAAATTCCGCTCCCCTTTTCGAGTCTTCTCCGAGCTACAGCTTACATTGGCCGAAACCTCCGAATGGGATTTAAATCAGCACGACAGTCCACGGTTGTGTAAGGCATGGAGGACATGTATATCTGCAACTTCGCGTGAAGTTTGTCAGCTTGGGTTGAAGCTTGCTGCATTTTATACAATCAATTCACTGTGTGCTGGACCCCACAACGAGCGACAATGGCTAACATATATCGGATCTCCCTCCCTTCTCATCTAGGGAGCCTCGTCTTGGTTGCTGGATATGTGCCGACTCCGATCTCCGAAGAGCAATTCATCTCAATACGCAAAACTTTCGAGTCGAAGGGCTATCAACCAACTGCAGAATAGTTATACAGATGGCCCAAACTCACAACCATCAGGCTCCCGTCGGAGACCGTCAACCGCCTTTGGAAACGCAGGCAGAGCCAAATTCAGCTGAGTGGCATACGCAGGTGTTGTATCATGGAGATTCCAAGGAGCAGGACCCCCCTGGCGTCAAGAAAAACCTGAGATTCTAGCTCGTGGTAGCCGCGATGGCTGTCACCTCACTGCTTGTGGCGCTCGAGGTCACCATCGTCTCCACAGCCACCGCTACCATCGTCACAGAGCTCGGTGGTCAGAACAGCTATTCATGGATGGCCGGCTCCTATTTTCTGGCCTTGTGCGTACCCAGACTGCGCCCCCCCCTACCCTCCCCGGCTCCTCAGTTAAGCCGCAGTAACTTATCCTCACATCTACTAGGACTGCACTGCAACCCCTTTTCGCACAACTTGGCAACCTCTTCGGCCGAAGATGGCCCTTCATAGCCTCGATTTGCCTGTTCATGCTTGGAAGTGGCATTGCTGGTGGGGCTTCCAGCATGGCAATGGTGATCGCCGGACGTACCGTCCAGGGTATCGGTGGTGCCGGCGTCAATGTGCTCGCTGAGCTCATTGTGTGTGATCTGGTTCCGCTGCGAGAGCGTGGCAGCATTATGAGCATCGTCTTCGGTGCTTCAGCATTGGGCCCAGCTATAGGGCCTGTCATTGTATGTCAACATCTGGTCAAGAATCTGAGATCTCCACTGACAAGTCACCAGGGCGGTGTAATTGTTGAGCAGTCCACCTGGCGGTGGATTTTCTATATCAATTTGCCTATCGTAAGCCTTATCACAGCCCAGTCCAAGATTTTACATCGTTCACTAACATCAGACTTGCAGGGAGGAGTGGCGTTGGTGATGACTATGTTGTTTCTTCGCCTACGAATTGACAACAAGACCGACATTGCTACCAGCTTGGTTCGGATAGACTGGACTGGCAACTTGATCTTCATGGGCGCATGCTCGTCCACACTCATCGCCGCCACTTGGGGAGGCAACGTCTATCCCTGGTCGTCATATCACGTCCTTGTGCCGCTGATCATCGGCTTACTCGGCCTGTTCGGGTTCGTCGTCTTCGAGAGCTTCCCACGTCTGGCACCCAACCCTATCATTTCCTTGCACCTGTTCACCATCCGCACAACCATCGTCGTGTTCGTCAATACCTTTCTCCAAGGCATCGTTATCATTGCGGTCCTATACTTCCTGCCCGTGTACTTTCAGGCCGTTCTTCTGTCCAACCCCGAGCGGTCTGGTGTGCAATTACTGCCCATGGCTCTGCTTCAGATCTTCTTCGCCATCGTCGGCGGGGTCTCGCTGCAGAAGCTGGGCAAATTCCATGCCCTTCACGGCATCATTTTCGGCGGCACTGTCCTCGGCGTCGGTCTGTTGAGCACGTTAGGTCCAAGCTCGTCCACCGCCTTCTGGGCCGTCTACGCGGTGATCACCGCCAGTTTCCTGGGCTTAGGCATCCCAATTTATGCTCCCCGTGGCCCAGGCGCGGCTAAAGGACTTCGACTCCGCTACCTCTACAGCATTGTGGGGCTTCCTGCGGACCTTCGGCATGGTCTGGGGCAGCGTCGTCCCCGCTGCTGCCTTCGACAACCGCTTCGTGGATCTCGCCTCTGCGCGCATCGAGGACGCTGGCGTCCGTGCCACGTTCGCGGCGCAGGGCCAGGCACTCCAGCATGCCGCGGCCAAGGAGATCGCAGCCCTGGCTGAGCTGTCGCGTACGCAAGTCATCGGGGTTTATTCTGACAGTCTCAAACGCGCATGGCTTGTCGTTCTGGCGTTTCCTGCGTTGGCATTTTTGCTTGTGTTCTTGCTGGAGAAGGTGGAGCTGAGGGCTGAGCTTGATACCGCCTACGGTGTGGATCATGGCGAAAACGAGGATAAGGAAAAGCAGACCGAATAGAGGCGTGCTCGATTTTGGGGATCGCTAATTTTTTGCTGAGGATATGCAGATCATCGAAATGTCCGGGACTGCGTTTTCGTCGTGTGCACGCGCGTCGGGATTGTATCTGGCGCGGCCAAACCCTGTAGCTGATCGGCAAACCGGTGATGGTCAGGCAGGTCCAAAATGGTGGCGATGGCATTCAGTTGATACTTGAGGACCTGTAGCAGTAGCAAAACTTTCAGCTTGGGCTCGTCATCCGGCGTCATTGCCCCCTCTACGTGCAGGCCGGCAAATAGGCCACGATTTTTCTCCAAGGTCACCCGGATGCTGGCCAATGAGTCTCGGCACAACTGGATAATTCGAAGGTAGCATGCCATCAGAACCATCCAGGTCGACTTGTCCATTTGCATATCTTCGCTATCTAGTCCGAGAGCCTTTGTCGGGTTGGCGGAAAGGATCTCGTCGGCTAGGCGATGGAGGTTTTTCACTGTTTCAGTTTGTGAGCAAGATGTGTCACGCCTCGTGATCAGGAGTGTGATATTCAGCTTTTGATGTTCTTGATGGATGGATCGAGCGGAACTGGGACCGAAACAGAGCTCTGTATGTTGGAGCATTGAGCCTGAAAATGAAATGTGCCAAGAAACGTAGGAATCTTGAATGTACGAACTGTGCGCTACGACCTTGGGCACGAGCAGAATCCACCAACCTGCTCGAGCCGCTTGTTGCTGGTTGCTGGGCGGAAGGAGCTCCAGCAGTTCCGCATTCAATGCAGCAAGCTGCTTGCGCTGCTTCCCGAGTCCATTTGGACTGTTGCTTCCCGTGGCAGAGCTATGCGCTGCCGTACTTCCATGAGGGCCAGGTTGTGGCACATCGGTAGCAGCCGTGGATGAATCGAAGTCGCCCAGCTGCGAATCCGCGAGACGGTATGTCGGAGACGAGTCTCTCGGACGGGAAAGTGTGGAATTGGTGCTAGGGCGTGAGGCATCAACACTTGCTGGGTTATGCGTTGGAGCCTGGGCTAGCAGGGACTCAAACCATCCCGTATCAGCTCTGACATCGAAGGCAATGTCAGGAGTGGCCTCTGGAGTCAGGGCGACGCCGTCCACAGCGTGGACGCCACCGTGATGTGGGCCAGCCCCTTGTCCAGGACCACTACCCTCGCCGGTTTGGTTGCCCGGAAGAGACACCGGAATGTCGAGGTTGCCGTTGCACTGGTTGACTTGCACGGAGGCTAGCTGTGGGTAATTTGAGAAATCCAGGTCATTGCTTCCCGGGCTGATAACGTGGTCGAGGTCTGCGATGTGATTTTGGGGGCTAAAATGAGTCTGTAGTGTTGTGGGTGTGCAGTGGCGCTCGTGGACGTCGACTTGGTTTCGGTCCTGTGGGTGCCCCTGTTCCTGGTCGTGTTGGTGACGCTGATGGTCTTGGTGCTGGGTGGAACTTGGTGTGACAAGCCGCGGCGGATGCCATCTCTGCGTTTGTGGTAGGCGTGGTGGACGGCCCACGCGTCGCGCATTGTTCTTCTCGCACTTGACGCGAGCGCGTGTGCACCGTTCACAGGAAGCATCCGCGCCTGGGCTTGACCAGGTGCAGCGGAGCTTGTGGTTCCGGCACCTCTCACAAACAAGGAGGGTACAAGCCCGTTGAGGCTGATGGATCGAGACCGCCGCCGGAATCCTCCATTAGCGATGAACTCCGCCACAAGGAAGGACTACAGAACTTGAAGGTTAGTCCCGTGCTTCTTCACGGCGCACGGTGGTCTGAAAGATGATGTGACACGAGATGGTCTTGTTCGAGGGCAGAGGCGCATAGCTGCAGTTGGTCCCAAGTTACCATCATCATGGCCGCGTGGGGATGCATCGCGGGCCTATTGACCCCTGTACCAACATCTCATTTTGTGGTTGCTGTAGGGCCGTGTCAACGCCGTGTCAACCCCCGATGCAAAGGTAAGTTTTCTGAAGTCTTGCGCAAGGACCTTTTCTTGCGCGGCGCCAAAATTCGTATGTGAACGTGGAAAGTGGTTCTTATAAACCCCTGTCAGTGCCTTTTGAATCCAGACGGCGCAAGCACTTCATTTCAAGGTCTCCCGGCCGGCTGGTTCGAGATATATACGCTAGAATTGACCGGGGGGGGGGGTGTTCGACACTCTGTTCTCAAGGAGCAGCAACCAGGCGCTAGCAGGGGATCCCTGTATGCTACGTGATGCTACTCCAAGACCACGATGGGCGGATTTGGAGTTCAAGATCCTCGACCCAATACAACAGCAGCCTCATCGCGAGCTTCTTTTTCTCCGATAGAGCTTCTTTGACCTATTCCGATTCTCGTTCAAGACGGAAACCTTTGAAACCCCCTCTTCCCAAGATCCTCACCTAATCCCACAACCCCTTTCCTGCAATGTGTGCCCGGTCCGTGCTGCGCCGGTAGCATGAAGGTTATCCTTCCAGGAAAGCCAGAAGCTCGGCTTCAAGCTCTTGCGACCGGCTTCTGGGACTCTCGTCGCATCATCGTCAGTCTTCATGGGTCTCAACGCACACTTGTACCTCCAGGAGACGACTAACAGTCGCCGTAGGCATACATAAGCGGCAATGCGATCGCCATCCTCTCCGACCACGACACCCTCCTTCAAACCATTTACGATGACGACGATCAGCCCCTCGAAGCAGTTGCCTTGGATGAGGTCTCCGGAAAGATAGCAGTGTGCACCGACAAAACTGTCCGGATATACAAACCCGTCGTGCACGGCGATGGGGACTTGAAATGGGCCCTCGAGACGTCCTTCTCTCCCGATGTCGATGCCGACTCGTTCCAGGACAAAGAAGCCGGAAATGCAATCACGTTATCATGGGGTGGCTCCGAAGAGCTCCTCGTCTCCCGATCTGCCATGACACTATACCAGACCACTCCTGATCTCCACTGCATATGGCGCAAAGCCCTTGCCAACCCTGTCAAATACGCAGACCTATCCTACGATTGTGCCTACATTGCATCCGTAGGCTACCGCGAACAACTTGTGAAAGTCTGGAGGCGCCTTAGCTACGTATCAGACGAAATCCGCTTCGACTTCATGTACTTGCCACATCCGGAAACGGTCACGAGCCTTGAATGGCGAAAGCCGCGCCATGTCGACGAGACTATCGACGATGTGCTTTATACCGTTTGCCTCGACAAAATACTCCGCATATGGACTGGCTCTGATAGCCACAGCCATCAGCAGCTCACATTATGGGGCAAGATTGATCTTGCGGCGGGCGCTGCTGGACCAAATTTGCTGTGGGCGGCCATCGTCCATGGACGGGATATATCAGCTGCCACCGAGACAGCCGTTCAAGAGGGCCCGGCTGAATACGGCAAGGGGGATGTGCCGCTCGTGAATGTGGTCGAGCTTGCTAATCGCAACCCAGAAGTATGTCTGGCCTTTGATGGCCATGGCAATATGTCCGCATGGGCTATGGAGAATGTGACATCGAAACCGCTGTCCAGATCAAAAGCCAACAAGCCGAGAACCTTCCCAGTGGTGCAAAATGTCAAGGCGGACGACTTCAAATTTCTTTCTCCGGCTGATTCCGCACCATATGTGGATATACAGACGTACTGTAACAAATCAGGGGGCCACCTCAACATTCTCGTGCACTTCTTTGACGGCAGGATCGAGTTTTACGAAGCTAACATTGCTCGACTACTCGATTCAAATCCAAGCTCAAACAAATTGAGGAGACGATGCGTGTGGTCTGGGCACTCTACGTCCATTGCGAAGATGGTGAGGAACTATAGCGGCCGGGCGGTGGTCTCGAGGACAAGAGAAGGAGAAAGCGTCATCTGGAAACACGCCCTGTACACCGAGAAGACCAGATTCACGCGGCAGAGCACGATTGTCTCAAAGGATCACATTCACCGAATAGCCGTGGTCCGGAAAGGGCGGTTTGTGATTTTCCTACACCATGAGAAGATCACCTTGTGGGACTGCCGACAATCTGAAACAAAGTTACTCGCCGAGTGTCCGTACGAGGTATCTGGGAAGCCTCTGTGTCTTCTCGTCTTGCCCCGAAGGTACCCAGAACAAGCCACCGTGGCGCACATAGCAACCGTTACGTCGGCGAAGGAAGGCCTCGTTTGGGAGGTCACGCTGCCGCTGTACGAGGCTTCTGTGACGAACGGGGCGGGGACCAATGGGCATTCCAATGGGCATAGCAACGGTCACACCACTCCTTCCATCAAAGAGTTCAGCAAATTTGAGCTACGCGATGCCGGGGACTTATCTTATGTCCTACCCGTCGATCCGGCTGGGTCGGCGCCAATGGTGTCTGGGTTTTTGGATACGTTCGCGCGCGATGTGGCCATGTCGTATACTAAGACTGGCCGCGTTGAGTTCTGGACAGCACGATTAAGCGATGGAGGGGTTGAGTGGCTGTCTACAGCTTCCATGGAAACAGGCATCTCAGAGCCTGCGCTGGCTAGTGGCAGCACCATGAAGAAGGCCGCTCTGGTCAACTCCTCTCGAACTAACGTGACGATTTGGGACATAAGAGGGGCTCGCCTGGAGTACAACCAGGAGTTTGAAGCACAACATGCGATACAGGATCTGGACTGGACCTCCACTCCGGACACACAGTCTATTCTAGCAGTCGGGTTTCCTTCTCGAGTTCTGCTTCTGGCACAGATGCGATTCGACTACCTCAACAAAGGGCCTGCGTGGGCACCGATCCGAGAAATTAGTATCCGCGACTTCACACCACACCCGATTGGCGACTCTACGTGGCTTGGTGACGGCGCTCTTGTGATCGGTGCTGGTAACCAGCTGTTTGTCAATGACCGCAAATTCGATGCGTCCACCGCGCTCGTCAAGAGCATCTCACTGCCGCACAAGCAGGACGGCAAGTTGGATCTTTTTGACGTAGTACAGCGGCTGAATGGACCTCTACCGGTTTTCCATCCACAGTTCCTCAGCCAATGCATGTTGGCTGGCAAGACAGCGCTGGTCCACCGGATCCTCATGTCACTGCACAAGACACTCAAATTCTGGGTCGAGGGCGAACCTATTGATGACTACCTGGGTATAGACGTGGAGGAGCTCTACCTGGACACCTCGTCGCAGCCCGCAGCCAAGCCAGGGAAAGATGGCAAGTCTTACTTTGACGGAAATTCGTCCCTCGATGATGATGATGAGGTTTTCAGCGAGCATGTGGCACAGCTCATCAATGAGAAGCTCACCAATATCGCCATTCCTCAACTGTCTGGACATGAACAGTTCTCGTTGGTGGACATGATCGAATGCATTGGCATGGTCGAGAAGCACCGCAGATCTTTGGACGAGAACGGCGCGCGGTTCATGATATTCTATCGTCAGCATGCGCTGAGAAAACGGCGGACCAACGAGATCAGCATGTCGTGGAGAGAAATCAACTGGGCATATCACTCGACAAGTCAAGACATGCTGACGGACTTTGTGACCCGGCAACACCAGGGTAGTCTACTGTGGGAACATGCCAGGGAGAGTGGCATGTTCATGTGGTTGGCTGATAACGCGGCTGTGGTAAGCCTGACTTTGCGCCCTCGCCTTGAGAGTTTCTTGCTAACACACAGCGTAGAAAGCACAGTTTGAACTGATTGCACGAAACGAATATACTAAAAGTGAGGTGAAGAACCCGGTGGACTGCAGTCTCTTCTACCTGGCACTGCGTAAAAAGGCCGTGCTGCAAGGGCTGTGGCGCATGGCGAGCTGGAATCGGGAGCAAGTCGCCACTTCGAGATTGCTGTCCAACAATTTTGAAGATCCCAAGTGGAGGACATCAGCACTCAAGAATGCCTATGCCTTGCTCAGCAAAAGGCGATTTGGTATGCTCTCATGTTTTGTCGACTCGCCTACCAAAAGGCAGGCTTTGGACTAACATCATGAATAGAGTACAGCGCTGCCTTCTTCCTGCTCGCCGATCACCTACAGGACGCTGTCAATATCTGTTTGAACCAGCTCAAAGATCTACAGTTAGCCATCGCGATCACGCGCGTCTACGAAGGCGATCAGGGCCCTGTACTTCGGAAGCTCTTGGAAGAAGAGGTCCTCTCTATCGCCGCCCAAGAAGGCAACCGCTGGCTCGCCTCATGGGCATTCTGGATGCTTCACCGGCGCGACATGGCGGTGCGCGCACTCATCGTAAGCATATCACTCATTCTATCACATCACACTTTCATCATACTAATAGCACCCCTGCAGACCCCAGTCTACACCCTCATCGAAACCCCTCTAGCACCCACCCTTCAATCCAAGCTCTTCCTCACCGACGACCCGGCCTTGATCGTGCTGTACTCCCAACTCCGCCAAAAGACGCTCCAAACCCTTCGCGGCGCCGTCAAGGTCACACCCAAAGTCGAGTGGTCGTTCGTACTGCACAATGCACGGCTCTACGACCGCATGGGATGCGACTTGCTCGGACTGGCCCTTGTGCGGAACTGGGAGTTCCTGCAGCAGCCGGACCGGGCAGGCAAGGGCTTTTTCGGCGGCGACGTGGTTGATCCGGGCAAGTTGCTCAAGCGACGGAGCTCGTTGGTTGTGCAGGACATGCCGCTGTCGCCCGTGTTTGAGAACGGCGGTCGGTTTCCTGGTGCGGCGGCGACGGCGAAGGAGGCGAAGAAACCGCCGCCGACGATGTTTGAGGAGCCGGATGCTGGGTCGCTTTTGGATAGTTTTGGGTTTTGAGCTGGGCGGGGGTGAGGGCTAAAGGGTGAGAATTAGCGGGATGAGCTAGCAGCGTTGGTAGGTTGTAGACAGATAGCCCGGCTGTATGCTGAATGAATATAGCTACTCTCTGTGCTTAGGGCCTAGTAGTACTCTGTGTTGGTGATATGACGCGTGAAGTAGCACATATAACACAGTTTCCACTATTACTTTGTATTGTGCTTCCGTCATCAGCCTTCTCAATTCTCGATGTTACATCTTTCGACCGCAATCGCTGTAGTATGAATTTTCGTATTCGTGAATCAAGATTACAGGATGTAATGCAGTGGTAAGAGGAAGAGGTACGTGCCTAGACACGTACCTCTTCTACCCACAGAGTACCTACCTAGGTACTGGTAGGAGGTCAAATTCCACGTGGGGTTCCCGAGGTCAGCCCTACTGCTCTGAGCGCATGTTCATCGCGGCAGGAACCCGTTCGTCCGCCCCCACGGGGAGCCTTGGCCATGTAGCATCCCTGCTAGAACATTTGAAGCTGCAGCGAACTTTTAGTGAGCCCCTACCCCTCCGATCTGCGGCGGGGCCTTGAGCTGGAAATTGAAGAATTCGAAGCTGAGGAAGAAAAAGAGTCATTCTCCTCCACCGCCATATGCACAAAGTGGTGCCACAACATCTTTCCCACGAAGGGGTCAGCACTACTCGATTACTACCTCTACTACTGTCATTCTCTCATCTATTTCCCCCCGCTCTCTCTTTCTTTTTTTCAGTCCACTTCTGTCTTCCAGTTGTGAAGTGAGCCTTTTCAACTGGACAAGCAGCTGGCAGGTGCTTTACCCACAATCCTCGACCAACACGACAAGCTCGGAGACATTGAGACCATCACAGCAGCCATGGCAGCAGTCAATGGCACTGCTCCCACGCCGAATGGGACAGCGAACGGCACGATTGACTCCTCCGGCCCGACTCGAATCCCCATTCTCGGAAAAGACGACATCATAATTGACCACGGTGTCTTCCAAACCTTCGTGCCCACCGACCTCCTGACCAACCTCAAATCCTCCACCTACGTCCTCATCACCGACACCAACCTCGAACCGCTCTACGTATCCTCCTTCCAGGCCGCCTTCGCCGAAGCAGCCGCCGCCGCCCAACTCACCGACCATGTCCGCCTCCTCACCTACGCCATCCCCCCCGGCGAGAACTCCAAAGGCCGCGAGACCAAAGCTGAAATCGAGGACTGGATGCTCGCAAACCGCTGCACGCGCGACACGGTCGTCATCGCCCTCGGCGGCGGCGTCATCGGCGACATGATCGGCTACGTCGCCGCCACCTTCATGCGCGGCGTGCGCTTCGTCCAGGTCCCCACCACCCTGCTCGCCATGGTCGACAGCAGCATCGGCGGCAAGACTGCCATCGACACCCCGCTGGGCAAGAACCTCATCGGCGCCTTTTGGCAGCCCCAGCGCGTCTACATCGACTTGCAATTCCTCGACACGCTGCCCGTGCGCGAGTTCGTCAACGGCATGGCCGAGGTCGTCAAGACAGCCGCAATCTGGGACGAGGTCGAGTTCGCGGCGCTCGAGTCGAATGCCGAGGCTATTCTCACTGCGGTCAAGAGCAAGCCGAAGGAGAAGGGCGAGAGGCTGGCGCCTATCAGGCATATACTCAAGAGGATTGTGCTGGGCTCTGCGCGGACTAAGGCTGAGGTCGTGTCTGCAGACGAGCGAGAGGGCGGACTGCGCAATCTGCTCAACTTTGGCCACTCCATCGGCCACGCCTACGAGGCTATTCTGACGCCCCAGGTTCTGCATGGAGAGGCTGTGGCCATCGGCATGGTCAAGGAAGCGGAGCTGGCGCGCTTCTTGGGTGTCTTGCGCCCAGATGCGGTGGCGCGCCTTACAAAATGCATTGCCAGCTACGATTTACCCACGAGCTTGAAGGACAAGCGTATTGTGAAATTGACAGCCGGTAAGCGCTGTCCGGTCGATACACTGTTGGATAAGATGGCTGTCGACAAGAAGAACGACGGGTCCAAGAAGAAGATTGTGCTCTTATCTGCGATCGGCAAGTGCCACGAGCCCAAGGCGAGCGTCGTGGATGACCGTGCAATACGTGTTGTGCTGTCTCCTGCTGTTCGAGTGGTGCCTGGCGTTCCAGGCGGACTGAATGTCAGCGTGACGCCTCCTGGATCGAAGAGTATCTCGAACCGCGCGCTAGTTCTGGCTGCGCTTGGTGAGGGCGAATGTCGCATCAAGAACTTGCTTCATTCTGACGATGTCGAATTCATGCTGTCTGCGATTTCCGGACTCAATGGCGCCACCTACCGCTGGGAAAACGCTGGTGAGATTCTGGTTGTGAAGGGCAAGGGTGGCAAGCTTGAGGCGAGTGAGGAGCCTCTCTACCTAGGCAACGCAGGAACCGCGTCGCGATTCTTGACCAGTGTGGTGGCGCTCTGTGCACCAACTACTGTGTCTTCCACCATCTTGACCGGCAACGCGAGAATGCAGCTGCGACCTATCGGCCCGCTCGTCGATGCGATGCGCGCGAACGGGGCCAAGGTCAAGTATCTGAACAAGGAGGGCAGTCTGCCTGTCCAGGTTGACGCTTCCAACGGCCTTGAGGGTGGGGTGATCGAGCTCGCGGCAACAATCTCCTCCCAGTACGTCTCGTCGCTGCTGATGTCCGCGCCGTACGCCAAGAAACCTGTCACACTGAAGCTTGTTGGCGGCAAGCCTATCTCGCAATTCTACATCGACATGACCATCTCCATGATGGCGGCCTTTGGCGTCCAGGTCGAGAAGTCGTCGACCGAGGAGCACACTTACCACATCCCGCAAGGCAGCTACAAGAACCCGGCCGAGTACGAGATCGAGAGCGACGCTAGCTCTGCAACCTACCCACTTGCTGTAGCAGCAATCACCGGGACGACTTGCACTGTGCCAAACATCGGATCCAAGTCGCTGCAGGGTGACTCTCGCTTTGCGGTGGATGTGCTGCAGGCTATGGGCGCAAAGGTCGAGCAGACCGATTACTCAACCACTGTGACCGGACCTCCCGTTGGGCAGCTCAAGGCCATCCCGGAGGTTGACATGGAGCCGATGACAGATGCGTTCCTTACTGCTTCCGTCCTGGCTGCGGTTGCGGAGGGTACCACACGAATCACCGGCATTGCCAATCAGCGTGTCAAGGAGTGCAACCGAATCGCGGCGATGAGGGAACAGCTCGCCAAGTTCGGTGTTGTGTGCACTGAGCTTGAGGATGGTATCGAGATTACAGGCCGCCCCTACAAAACGCTGACCGATCCAGGAAGTGTCTACTGCTACGACGACCACCGTGTAGCAATGAGCTTCAGCGTTCTGTCTCTCATTACACCGACCCCAGTCTTGATCCTGGAACGTGAGTGTACAGGCAAGACGTGGCCAGGCTGGTGGGATGTGCTTTCGGAGTCGTTCAAAGTTACGATGCATGGTGAGGAGCCGGCATCAGAACACGAAGAACAAACCCAAACGTCCAATTCCAGGGATCGATCCATTTTTCTGATCGGCATGAGGGGTGCCGGCAAGACGACAGCAGGGGGGTGGTTGGCGCAGACTTTGCACAGGGAATTCATCGACCTCGATAACGAGCTGGAGCGGAGACAAGGCCAGACGATACCTAACATGATCAATGGCAGTCTAGGCTGGGAGGGCTTCCGCAAAGCCGAGTTGGACCTTCTTACCGAAGTCATGACTGAGCGGGCAACCGGTTGCGTCTTCTCCTGTGGTGGAGGGATCGTCGAGAGCGACGTGGCGCGAGCGAAGTTGATTGAGTACAAGGCGAACGGCGGCTTGGTCCTTCAAGTTCACCGCGACACTAACCAGGTAATTGAGTACCTGCTTATTGACAAAACCCGGCCAGCCTACACCACAGAAATCCGCGACGTCTACGAGCGCAGGAAACCTTGGTTCAAGGAGTGCAGCAACTACAAGTACCACAGCCCGCATCCCAGCGGCTCGAACGCGCTGAAGGAGGCGCCTGCGGACTTCACCAACTTCGTTTCGGTGATGTGTGGTCACAGCAAGCACTTCGAGGACGTGAAGAAGAAGAGGCACTCTTTCTTTGTTTCGCTGACCGTGCCAGACGTCGTGGAGTCGCTGGAGCTCATACCTCGTGTGGTTGTTGGCTCGGATGCCGTCGAGCTGAGGGTGGATCTGCTAAAGGACTACTCACCAGAGTTTGTTGCCGTGCAGGTTGCAGCATTACGAGCTGCCGCTAACGTTCCAATTGTCTTCACCGTCCGAACTCAAAGTCAAGGAGGAAAGTTTCCTGACAGTGACTTCGAGGGTGCGGCGGCCCTGTATGATGTGGCTCTGCGTGCGGCTGCCGAGTACATTGATGTGGAGCTTACCTGGCCTGAGGAAGTGATTCAAGGTGTCGTGGCCCGCAAAGGCTCCTCGGTCATCATTGCGTCTCACCACGATCCTCAGAATACACTTTCGTGGAAGAACGGCTCGTGGATCCAGTACTACAACCGAGCACTGCAATTCGGCGACATCATCAAGCTCATTGGCGTAGCCCGCACCCAAGAAGACAACTTCGCCCTCGCAAGCTTCAAGTCGCGCATGCTGGCAGCGCACGACACGCCCCTGATTGCCATCAACATGGGCCCGCTCGGCAAGCTTAGCCGCGTACTGAACGGCTTTCTCACGCCCGTCTCGCACGAGGCACTGCCCTTCAAGGCCGCCCCGGGCCAGCTGTCGGCTGCCGAGATCCGCAGGGGCCTTGCCCTCGTTGGCGAGCTGGACGAGCGTCTCTTCTACATCTTCGGATCGCCTATCGCGCACTCGCGCTCGCCACCGCTGCACAACACCCTCTTCCAGGCCCACGGCCTCCCTCACACCTACTCGCGCTTCGAGACCACCACCGCAGCCGACGTCAAAGATATCATCCGCTCGCCAACTTTCGGCGGCGCCTCCGTCACCATCCCCCTCAAGCTCGATATCATCCCACTCCTCGACTCCGTCTCAAAGGCCGTCGAGGTCATCGGCGCCGTCAACACCATCATCCCCGTCGACCAACCCGACGGCACTCGCACCCTCCTCGGCGATAACACCGACTGGATGGGCATGGTCCACGCTCTCCGCGAAGCCGGCGTCGCCAAGCCCGCTTCCTCCTCTGCCGTCGTCATCGGCTCGGGCGGCACCACGCGCGCGGCCATCTTCGCCCTGCACAGTCTGGGCTACGCGCCCATCTACATCATCGCACGCGACGCCGCCAAGGTCGCCACGCTCGCCGCGTCGTTCCCCGCCGACTACGACGTGCAGCACCTCACGAATGTCGAGAGCTTAGCGGCGGATGTGGCGCCGCGCGTGATGGTCAGCTCCATCCCCGCGGATAGGCCTATGGACGCCGGTATGCAAAATGTGGTTGCTGCCGTGCTGCGGAGGCCGGTGCCCGAGGGCGTAAAGCGTGCGTTGCTGGAGATGGCGTACAAGCCGCGGCATACGCCGGTCATGACTATGGCTGAGGAGGCTGGGGGTTGGGAGACGATTCCCGGGCTGGAGGTGTTGAGTTCGCAGGGATGGTACCAGGTAAGCTCCTTTTTCCTGTCCCTCTTTCTTGCTCATAGTGTGGCTGTGAATTGTTTGTGTGGAGTGAAGTGCTAAGTCGTGGTGTCTCTTGCTGTAGTTCCAAATCTGGACTGGTATCAAGCCTCTCTACGCTGATGCCCGGGCTGCTGTCATGGATGGGGACACCGAGTAAATGAGTGAGACGTGACTGCGTATCCTTCCATGCTTGATCACTCGGTCGATCGGTGGATGTGATTATGAAATGGTCTGGTGCGGTCGCTGTATGGTGTTCAACATGATCACTTATGTCACTTTATCCCGCTGTACAGTGTACTCAACGTGCATATGCCTTCGATTGCCGGGACGACGAAAATGGTCGATCTCTTGCAGTCCACGATTACAGAGTAGTTATAGACATACATATAAAAGTTTCTATATTTTCCCGGATTATTCTATACTTATGTGTGCTCGCTCTCTGGCCTATCTCCCTTTCTTCCAAATTGTGCCCCAACCAGATGGGTACGGTGCTTCAACGGCGCAACCTTCACCGCACGAGCAGACGAAGGCAGACGAACGTCTAGATTGCCCAAACAAGTTCTGTATGCATGCCTCCTAGCCCTCAGCCTTGCTTGGCCAGCCTTTCCCTGCTCGGCGTGCAAGCAATTGAGTATGCCCAACCCCACCCAAGCCGCGGCTGCATACATACAACGCAGCTCGTCGGACCTAAGGAACATCGTGACTCTCCCATGACATACATGGCTAGACTTATTCCACTGCAGGAGTTCGTTCACTCGTTCACTCGTTCGTTCGTTCGTTCGTTCGCTAGGGCTGCATCTTGCTTATGTAGTCCAAAACTACCACAAGCCGAGAGCTTGAGAGCTTGAAAACTGGTTCCGCTGGATATATCACCAAATGACCCATTGGGAAGAGAGCACACGATCAATCGACTCCGTCAGCTTGGTTGGTCTAATCCTAATCGCATATCACGATCGAAACATATAATCACACAACTTCACATCGCAGCAGATTGTACATAAATAACGCTTTCAGACTATGCCATAACTTGAGTAAGATTCTGTCTCAACATGCGCACTGACGCTCGATCTCTATCAGTCTTCCGTTCATCTTATCAGATCCTCCTCCCATCCCATAATAACCGTTCTTGTATCTGCCCAAAATGAACCTCGATCTCCGCACGTAACCGTTGCCCAACGAAGATCGTGCGTGGTGATAGGTGTGGTGCGAACAGCAACCCAACAATCTATTTCAGTCATCCTTACTTCTGCTTTTCCTCGTGACCGCAGATGCCCAGGTGTCAATCAGATACCCAATGCAACCTCAGCGCGCCACTTTATATCGCGGGGTGTGCCGTCCTGACTCTTGATAAGAAGTTCAAATGTCCGCCCGGGATCCGTGCCCAAGTCCCCACTGTCACGCTCAAACACTCATTTTGTAGCTTGGAAAATGCTGTGAAACAAGTACCAAAAAGTAGAGGAGGAAAGAAGTTCCTCAGACCAAAAAGGCTTTCAAATTGCATAATGGTACAGGATAACGAGGCAGCAGAGTGCACACGACAAGGCTAGAAATATATACAATAGCAGTAAGTTGAAGAAGTTCCATGTCTCTTTTTTTCCCGATCTTCGAACGCCGCGCATAAAAACAAAACACAATTCACCACTCTATGCCATGCACAATTCCAATTCGTTCCCCATAACTGATGATACAAAGGCTCCGTTCAATGAAAGGGAGGGTGTAATCTGCCAACCACCATTATCCCTATTCCAAAGAAAACCAGCCTGCTGGTGCAATTACCCAAATATGTCGTACTGATAATACTGTACAAAGGTGAGGGGCAAGTGCCGCATGACGATGTCATCCCGCGAGACACACCCACACACCCGTGATCCAAGCCAAGGAGAGCTTCGTGCAGGTGAAAGTGGTGCACCCCCATCCCCATCCCCGGAAGAGGATCTGCCGACTGCGAACAATACAGACAGGCTGTTCGTTCGTTTGCTCGTGATGCGGGCATTGTGGTGTGCCGCTGAACCGGTATCATCAGGTCGCAAAAATGACTTCACCGCGACAAGCTTGGCTGGGTGGGGATTGGCGTTGTCCCCGACGAGCAATGACGATATGACGTCACTGCCGCTGCAGATCTTGGGTCAGGGTCCAGCAGAAGTAAAAAGTCCCTGCAGGAAGTGATTACGCTAAAGCATAACCGGACCACAAATGACGTAGTTGGCGACAGGGGTCTGGCAGGGATGTGGTAGATCCCCGCGACAAGTGTGACGCTGATACGCTGGAAGAAGGTTCGACACTCTGTCATCGATTTTCCAATGCATTCCCAACGCGCGCGATCTCAATCCCACACCTGGGGTAGCAGTATCAGTGACCGCTGGCAGTGACCACTAGGAAGTCGAATGTGTCTCAGGCGCAGTGATGCTGAAATGTCGAGTTCAGATGGTCGACCCGCCTCGCTTGCGGTGCTTGCCAGGGAACTCCAGATCCGGGTGACAGACGCGGTAGTGCCGCGTAAGCGCATCCGCGCGGCTAAACGTCTTCTCCTCAGTGCAAACATCGCATCGCACCTTTTGTTTGCGGCCATTGTGAATCGTGTCCTCGTGCCTTGTCAAGTCGTAAGGCCGCGAAAAAATAGTGTTGCAAGGCTTGCCAGTGCTTGGGTTGATGCGTTCGCACTTGTGGGGTCCGGCTTGCGTGTTGAAGTAGTTACCCGGCGTAGTCGTTGAAACCTCTGGTCGGCGCAAACTGTTCGCACCATGTGCCTGTCGGTGGCCCTCGCGCTTGTGCTTCTGCAAGAGTGCTGGTGTCTCAAATCTCTGCGTGCAACCGTGATATGTGCAGGTGTAGGTTCCACCATCAGCACCAATGTGCTCTGGTCGCTGCGGACTGGAAGCGTTGGAAGATGGTGATGCTGAAGACTCCATCCGTGAAGATATGGAGAAAGAGGTAGCCGAAGGCAAACTGGGTTGCTGTCTTTGCTTTGAGACGAAGGGATACTGCTGAGGCATCTGCACGCCATTGTTCGACAGCTGTGAGGCCGAAAGCTGAGCAGTCAGATAGCTGTCGAAGTTCGTGTCGAGAGCCAGGTTGTTGAAGTTGTTGGCCTGAGGAGTGACTTTGCCCATCTGGTTGGCATACCCGGAAGATTGCTGCTGAGGAAACAGTGGGAAGTTGTTGCTGTTATCATCCTCGTTGTACTCCAGGATCGCATCCTTGGGGGAGATCGTCTGCGGAGTACCAGTGCTGGCATTCTGAGTAATCTGGCGCAAAGCTTGAGCAGTCTCCTCATGCTTCCTCCGCTCCCTCATGCCTTGCGCTGTGTTGAACCGCATGTTGGTTGGCACTTGAGGGGAGAACTCTTGCATAGGCTTGGGCGCAAGTGGCGATCCGTTTCTGAACGGCGAGCGTCCCCTGTGTATTGATGATGCCGGTGTAGGTGCCGTTGTTGTGAGATGTTGACTGTTGGCAGCTTGCAAGGCTCGTGCAAACATCTCGTTGGTGGGCGATACTACACTCTGACTTTGTTGAGAAGGCGCCGGCGCAGACACGTTGTCAAAATTGGGGTTGTACAATTCGTCGCCAAAGATGTCCGTCATAGTACGGTCAAGCTTTGGTACAGTCGCTGCGGCTGCTTCAGAGAAAAAGTGTGAGTCGGGTGGGTCCAGGTCATAATTAAGGATATGGGGTAAAAGTAAGTCCTCACCAGTCTTTCGCCTCCTCTCTTGCTCAGCCGTAGGCTCCGGCGCAGCTGGCGTGGCAGGTGAGTCACTGGCTTCTGAACTCGCCACTGACCCAGGCCGTGATCCACCGTTTGAAGACTCAGGAGGCAACAAGCCACTTGGAGTGACCCGTTCGCCTCGGTGCTTCTGCGGCGCAAGCATGCTCGCATAGTCCTGGACCGAGGTGTGGTCTGAGTAGGGGTAGTTGGAGTAGAAAGTGTCGTGGGACGTTACGTTCGGAGCCTTGGACGCAAGTTGATACGAGTGGTCTTCCGACATCATCGGCAATCCGTGGTAGTCGCTGGAATCACTCACCGCGATTTGCGGATTGGACGAGTGATACGAGAACGGCGAGGCAGGGCCAAGAGAGCCGAGTGATGAAAGGGAAGAGTCGCGGTTGTGTGCGCTGCGACTGTGGTTCTTGGAGGCGAACTGGTTCACATCCCCCGCCCATGCATCCGCATACATCATGTTGGCGAATGGTCCAGGGAGATGATACTGCTGCGTGGCAGGTGACGCGAAGTTGAATGACAGCCCGCTCTGAGGCGTCTTGGAGATGTTCGAGGGAGGCAGACTGTCAAAAGTCGACAAGGGAAAAGATCCGGCGACTGAGTGAGGCGAGGAGGACGTGCTGGCCTGAGACTTGATCTCCGAGTCGATGTCGAGGTATGCGTCGGAGTCGGCCGTGTCAGGGTAGAAAGAAGCCGTTGTCGTTGGTGTTTGCGAGAGCGAAGACCGTCTGCTGTAACTGCTGTTGCTGTAGAGTTGCTGTGAAGAGATGTTGTTGTTATTGTTGCTGCTGCTGGTGTGGTGGGAATGTGTTATGTTTGGGCTCATCCACATAATTGCAAGATGTGGTCGAAAGATGATAGTGATGATCTTCCGAAGTAGTTCAGTGTATTTCGATTTAGTGTGTTTGAAGGTGGCAAATTTAAATTTTACTCGAGATACTGTCGAAGAAGGGCAGAATGAATATATACGCAAGATCGCCGGGCAGGGAAGGGGTGCTTGTAGAATGGCTACGTAGAAGCCCTGCAGAATCAAACGGGGCACCCCTGTCGATTCTTCATGCTTCGGTGCCGCGGCGTGCTTGGAGGGTGTGCATCCTTGTCGTCAAATGTATTTGGTACCACCGAACCTCGCTTTTTCCGGGGGACGGTTCCGCAAGGGCTTGTTTGGGTACGTACCGCGTGCCTCGGGATGTTCTAGGCGAGGAGCGTTGGAGCCAGCGCTACCTAGGTAGTGCCTAGAGCATTGCACTAGTCCTAATATGGTAGTATTTATTCCTAGCACTTTGACTCACCCCCGATCGGAGTAAAAGGTCAAGTCAGTCACCATCACACCAACTCCGGCGTGATAGTTTTTGTGTAGAATGTGAGAATGAGTTCGTACAATTACAAATGTCGGCTCATACCTCCGAGTATTAGGCTATTCTGGAAAACTTGTTGTGTTCCTGCCAGTGAATTTTAGAGACGCGCAGTAACATCTCGCATTCACAGGCAAGGCCTATCGCGAAACGTCACGTCAGACTGCAGACACCAGGAACCGTGCGAGCCTTGGTATATCACGACTCGTTAATCATTATTGAATATGAAGCTTCGGGACTTGTGATGACATCCCAATAAGCATGTTGATCCGTGGGGCTGCAGAGCTTTCGACGAGTAGGAATACTTCCAAATGACATGTTCCAAGTTGTGCGTGTTGCCAATGATGGTGATGGCCTGAGGACTTGACAGTGGGTGCCGGCACCTGACGAGTACGGGAACACGCAGTGCACGTTACACGCTACCAAAGACTGGTTAGATAGATATTCTTCAAACAGCTGACTCTCCCACGCTATGGTCTGCTATGGTCTGTCACTAGTTGTTGGGCCCACACACGAGCATCAGCGTTAAACTCTGTTGACCTCGTGACCTGGCGCTCTTTGTCTGTCACTCACTGCCTAAATGCCTAAAGACCCACACAGTGAAAATTAGAACCGATGACAGTTCTTCTGGTGATGAACAGGGTTGCTTGTGAATTTCTGACTTCAAGATCAGTATGATATGCCGTATTCTTTCTTGGTTTCCGTGAAGCAAGATGGCAATCATGACGGAAAGAAAATACGACATTCCCCAAATTTACCATCCAGCCGCGGGGGCTAGCGATGTCATACAGGTACGATTTTCAGGGGTTTTCAGGGTCTTTCCTTAGATAATCAGACTCCGAATGCTTCATTTGGAAACTTTGATGTGCGTTCCGGCGGCACAAGTTTGTGGGAGGTTGGCATGGTGCCGCATGCTGATTTGCCAATGTGCATTGGCTCTGCGTCGGTGGTGACGTCGAATGATGCGTTTCTCCCCTCCAAATGCCCTCCAAATGCCATCCCTTCCCAACTCTCAAACTTTTTTAGGGGATGCATTGCAACCTTGTGATCGTGCACCGCGAGCTTCTTTACTTTCACCATCTGGCCTGTCAAAGACTATTCACCAGAATAGGGCTCTGTACAAAGGTACATCGATACGAACCTCACCCCAGAAGACAATTAGGTAGTGTTGAGTGGAAGCTTGCCGAACGTCCGAGCATCTTCCGGTCAGTGACAAGAACACGATTAATCATCCTGGCTTGGGCTGCCTCTTGGGCTGTAGACACAGACATTTGTGCTCCGGAGATGCAAGTTTTGCTATGATTACAAACCTTGCAACAGCCCATATTGTCGAAGAAGAAGAAATGAAAGACTAGGTACGATATCGCGGACAGAACACTCCTAGCCAGGTTTCCCTGTCACGGTGTGGGTATACTTTCCTAATCGGGACAAGCGTTGATCCGATGGCCGGGAAGTGCACGGTCCAGGTACCACCAAGTCGGGCCCCGCGAGATGGTTGGCGCCGCTGCGCCGTTGGCTCCCGCTGTGTGGCATCTTCGATGCCATTCCATAGAGCACAAACCATGACCACCTTTTTCTCATCCCACCTTACACAAAGTGCTTTGCTCAGCCACGCCCATGTGCTGGTCCCTTGCATCAACACCCACCCACCCGAGGATTTACCTTTCCTCCGGTCTCCCCAGTCGAGGCAACGTATCAATCGAAGGATTTTGTATGCGCTTAACCTCGGATCCGAGCTCGGGCGCGTCCATCCGGAGTTTTACCTAGGTAGCCCTCCCCCACAACCAGCTGCATTGCACAGCCTCATCAAGGACCTAGCCGACCACTTGCAACCTTTCACCTTCATCTTTTCACGGCTACAGACCTCCGTGCCTTGCCTTACCCACATGTTTGTCATAACCTTCTTTTTGCCTCCCTGCCTCCCTCCCGTTTCCCAGACCAATCCTAGATTAGCTAGCAGTCACAAAATCTCAGGATCAGGGGAACACATCGGCAGACAGCGACGATCACCACCGCATCCAGCCGTGGCTCGTTATCGCCACACAATGATTCTCCCACCTGTTCAACCAGACAATCCGATGCAGCATACCATGGGGATCTGGCATAGATCCGCATCCTCGCGATGAAGATCCTGCACATTCCGGGACTTCACTCCGGCATACGACATTTCTATTTTTACGCAATGCTCGTGACGAATCAATCTCCATTGCATTGTCTGTGTGGTCCACTGTGTCGATCGTGCCAGCAAGCCAGCATCAGCCACAGCAGTCAAGCTGCCTCGGTACGCGTCTCCTCCCATGGGCCCCATTTGCTGTGGCTCGGTTGGACACGGCACGCAACCCTCCAGCTGCCCAGACATGGCGGTGCGGTGTGCGAGAGAGGCGGCCAGCAAACCAGACCGAGTGTTCGCAGGAAGTCTTGATCACATGCTTCGCCCAAAAAGGGCCAAGGCTGCCTGCGAAGAGGCCTCTTTGTGAGGCCGGTGAAGCTGATGAGGTCCATACCGTGGCTTGCCGTGTGTTGCTCTAAGCCAGTTGTTCGCGAGGCTGGGCGCCAGCACACGGGCCCACTATTTTAAGTGCTTATTTTTTGAGCTAAAGTGGCAGCCTACCAGCCCTACCTGCCTGATAGTCAGACCTAGGCGAATTGCATTATCGAAATGTTCTTTCAGCCGCTCATGGACTAGTTCTCCGTAGCCATGCTTACTCACATCCTTGCGCTTAAGCTCAGAGTTTAGAACGACCAGAGCGCACAAGATCACCTTTGTCAAATGTATTTCTACGAATTAGCAGGGTTTATACACGGAGTTATATGCATGTCTCCAATGGCTAATCCGCGTCCTCTTCTACCAGGCGTCTACCTGTCCAGCACTTGCAGAAACCAACTCCACCACAAGATGCATATTCCGGGCTCTCTTCTCATACTTAATCCATACCATGCTAATCTCGATCACCTCCTCCGCTGTACTCAACGCCGTACCCACCTTCAACCAGCACCTCACCCTCGTGTTATGTCTAAAGTTCATACTATTCTCACCAAATTCAATACTCGCCCCATTCTCAAGATGTGCCTTACTAATCGCGCCTCTACCAATCTGTTCACCGCGCTCATGCCATCGTGTGCAAGTGACGCTATGGTAGATCTCGTAGGTCTGCCATTGGTCGGAGGCAGTCGACCTCGGAAGGCTGTGGGGACCCACTCATCTAGAAATTGTGTGTCTGAATTACATGCATATGGACGTTTTAGAATCGGCTACTGTTGGTATAGTCATGATTATTCCATCTAATCAGGGGCTTGATTTCACAACCTAAGGTCTGAAGCTTGACTATGTCCTCGAGACTCGAGGGCCCTGCGACTCCATGACTACCACAATAGTTTTCATGAATAATGCCATATATGGGTTTGAGAGTATGAGGTGTCCCAATCACATTACAGTTTCTTGGGTTTAAGAAAACATGGATTCTTCCTTGTGAGACACTCTCGGCCAGACTCGATTAGTTGGCGTTGACAGAGTCCATTGTCACGCTCAAAGAATCGACAAACTACCTAAACCGCAATGAGCAAGTCATCCGAGAGTCTGTTGTTCGAAGTTGCTCTCATTCTCTCCTAGTGTCTGTTTGGGCGTTACTTTCCTTACCGTATTGCTGTCAGATACCTCTTTCCAGATCCCTGCAACTGCCGATGATCAGTACACGCACACAAAACAGGCAAGCGTTCATCCAGAATGGCTCATAATCGTACGCGGTAAGACACGTATTCAACGACAGTCTTGCCCAAACAAAATCGACTTGGCGACCCGTAAAGAGTTTGGCGACACAGCTGAGTTCCTGTGGCTTAGTCTACCCACCATGCCAGCGAACTAGTACGTGCTGTACTGCTTTTGCCGTCCAGCCGTCGCAGCGAGGCTCGCAGGGCTGAAGCCAAAAAGAAAAAGCGGGCTCGCCTCGGATGCGAGAGCCGAACTTTAGAAACTGTTGGCGCAGCGGCCCCACAGCGGGACGACACTATGACAGGGATGGAGCAGCTTGTCAGCAGGCTAGCGGCTAGCGAGCGGGTCGAAAGTCCTGCTAGAGTAAAACTAGCGGACCCAGAGGCTCGGGACCGCTAACGATTTCAACAATCACGACAGCTGAGATAATCAGAGCCGCGTGTTGGCACAGCCTGGTTCTTGGGTCTCGTGATCTCGCTTTCGTGTCTCCGTACATTCCGGCTTGACTACTTAGTACTGTCTTATACCAAATCTGATCACGCGCCTCGCGGTACGAACACGATGACTCATCACCACCACCAAACCGTTTATGCGCATTGTTTCTGGGCATCTCATGTGAGGTGAGGTCAAGTGAGGTGAGTCTTACCTATGCCAACAAAACCGCACACGCATGCGCAATCCCGAAGCTTCATTCCCGTTGCCTGAAACGGCGTGCGTCTATGCACGCGCGTTCACAGCAAAGGCCAACTCACATCACGCCGGCGGGGACCCGCTGACTGACCGCCTGTGTCTACGTCTATCCGCTTTTGCTTGGTTCAGGCGCCCCCTCGTTCCTTTGTCCAGGCAGCCTCGTGTTGTGCTCGTTGGTACCCGATCTTCACGTGCCTGGCCGTAATGATGGGTTGGGTGTCTTTGTGAGTCTGCAAAGCGGGGTCTTGTTGGGCCGATTCTTTCGTCTCTTCTCTTTTTTCTCTCCCACCATTTGATGGCTGGTCTCTTCTTTTTCTTTTAGTGAATTTTCTTTACGTCAATCTAGACCAACCGCAGCCGCACGGCCGCAGGATCGATGCAACCCTCTCGTCGATTCCGTGCTGCAAGGCACAGGCGCCGCCGCCCGAAAGAATCCTTCCCACAGGCCTGTAAGCCGGCCGAGACGAAAATGTGGGGGTGGGTCCCGCTGCGCGATGTGGGCCTGTTTTCCAAACTCTATCAGCAGTACCCTGGCCTGTCAGTGATCGGATCGATCGTCCTACCCGAGAACCACAGCGATATCGCCGACTTGCTCTGTTGCTAAGTGCTTGGAAATGTCATGATGCCGGGGTAAATTGGGCTGGTGCAGTGCGCCTCAAGTACCAATGTCTGTCTTTCCCTCGTCAACTGCTGTGCCAGTAGAGCTTTGCCCATGTGTGGACTGGAGAAGGAAAAGCGGCGGTGCCACGTTTCCCCCGAACCCCGCGGAATGGGGAGGGAAAAAAAAAAAAAGAAAAAAAAAAGGCACTGCTGCAGTTGTCCTGCATGATGGTGTGGCTGAAAAAGCCCTGTAGTTCCAAGGCCTCGGCCCACCTTTGCCGGTCTTTTGCTGCAGCAGCGCGCAGAGAAAATCGGCATGCCCGGCGTGCAGGTGAAACTGGTTTCCTCCCACCATCCATCCGAGCGCAGACCGGACCCGCTCTCCCACAGGATGGCTTCGAGTCGTCCGTGTCCAGCCTCACTTTCTGTTTTCGCGCACCGAGCCAGGCAAAGTGATTAATTTATTAATCAAATGGATAAATTTCTTGCTTCGGGCTTTTCTAGCTCAAATTTTACACATTGCTGACAATCTCGCAGTGTTTGTTATGCAGCTTACGCTCGCCCGGCGTGACACGAAAACTCCGGCCCGCAGCGCTCTGATCCCCATCTGCAATGAGAATCCTCGGCGTTTCTTCGCGTTCGCGCAATTTTCGCATCTTTTTTTTTTTTTTTTTTTTTTCTCTCACCCCTTTCCTCCTCGCTTGGAACTTACCTGCTTTCCTCATCATTCACGCGGCGGCAACGCCGCACTGCGTTGAAAAGCATTGCAAAGCCACCACGGCCAAGAATGGCGCGCAGGGCGCTTGGTAATCCGACTTTGACGCTGATTTTGCCTACGTCGCGCGCTGATATTCCACGAGACCCAGCACGACGCGAGCAGACACCGAGGAGGCGTCTAAAGGAGTCGGAGCTCTTGCTCGGACAAGGCGCCATTCCGCGAGAGTGAGAGGTCTCTTGACTTTGCCTATTCACGACTATGAGATCTGTCATACCGTGCTTCGAACAATGCGCTTGCAACTCTAGGCCTGTGTCAGCACTATGCGTAGTGGACAGACACCCAAGAAGATTAGAAACTCATTCGGCGTCAGCGATGCTGAGTTCATCGTGACAGAGAATGACTTGAACGATGCGCCATAGCCCTCATCTCCAGTACAGCTATTTGCGCGAAGCCGAATCATGGCGACCGAACTGTTGGGAATGCAGCCTTGGAAGGAGAGATCTCACCTCACACACTCACAATGTGCTGTCTTTCGTCAACACCCAAATTCCACTCCCTTTCCGTACGCCCGTTCCGTCCGTGGTAAACCCGTACACCCGGGGACATCGTTACACACTCTTCTCGGCAGCCATCGGAGTGGCGCGGAGAAGAGGCACACAATCATCCAGGTAGGGCTTCACCTCGTCCCACCCACCGTGACGCAAATGGCGCTGGCCGAGAACGGCCCCCATACCACCCACCACACCACCACACCACCAACCACGCCACATCACCGTGGCTTTCCACGAAACGTTCCAGAAGCATTCCTGTCTCGGGTCCAGATCGCCCGCGTGGGAAGGCTGCTGGTAATCGCAACCACACCAGCAACGTGGAAAACAAGGCCATCAGCGCTAAAAATAGCGAGTAACCCATGCTGCTCACTTGCAAAACAACCGACGCGGCTTTGTGTGTGGACTATCTGTCTGTATAGCAGGACCTGTAATCGATCACGTCAACACCTACCAGGGAGATTAGATAATGTCCATGACGGCCTTGCGATTCTGTTGTGCGACCACCACTATATCCCGCGCACAAGGCCGATCGTAGGGCTGTGCTGCATCTGTCGGGCGCATCTCCGGCACTAGCTTGCAGGTGGATATTCAATGATTTCTTGTTGGTCTTGTCTTTTTTTTTGTGCGTCAGACAACAGACGGCCGTACCGGTGAGCTTCCGAAAGAGGGAATTTTGGTCGACGACGGCGGCGTCTCTTTCTCCCCGATACTGAGGGTCACTCGATTCTCCGGAGGGTTTTACACGAGGCGCGAGGCTGTGCTGCTGCAGTAGTAGTATGCATGTAATGGAGATCTTGACATTTCGAGTCTTGTGTTGAAGGTCGCACCAGTACCTGGATTTTCGCAGCGAGCCGAGACAGCATCCCGCCGCGCGGGAACACCTTAAACCTCCATGCCACGTTGCCCCTCCCTCACCCACACACACACCAGATTCAGAGGCTCACTCATCATCGTTGCATAGGGCTTCAGCTGCCAAGATCGATCGAGCGACATACGAGATGCGAAGATCTCACTATTGACTATTCAGTCTCTCTCCGATAGCGAGCGAGGATTGGCGGCATCCGTACGAGAGAGATCGTCTGTCTGAACCCAGAAATCCATTTGCTGATCAAGACATTGTAGATCGACGACCTAATACAGCAAACCAGCAAATTCAACAGAAAATAGTCCCGGGATATCTCCTCCGCAAATGATCAAACCATACGAGCCCCATCCATCCCCCTCCCCGTTTCCCCCAAAGACCATCCCGAACACCTACCCCGTCCAGTCCGGTGTCCCCCGTTCTTTTGGTTTTGCTCTGCCTCCCTCGTAGAATCCTGAAACGGCTAGTATTATCACCGTGCATGTAGCAGTTCTACCTGCCTGCCTGTCCATGCCTTCTTCAGCCGCCCACTCACTCAGCGGTGTGACCATGGAGGCAGATCACATCACACCGAGTAGGCTCTCTTCATCAGCCCTTCCTTGCTGGTCGAGCGGCAAACATGCCTGCCTCTTCACCGCCGAGATTCATGGTGACACCGAAGATCACGTATTCTCTTGCCTCTCAGCCAGTCGTTCGAGGTGCGTCCCGACCTCGGTAATCAGCCGTAAGAGTGTAATCATATTTGTGTGCCTCTCAGCTAGGCGTTCAGCGTTGGAAGCATCTCTCAGCTGTGGTGACCGGCCGCACGAATTGGCCAAGGTCCACATGCCTCTTAGCCAGTCGTTCGGGGAAATACGGCTTCATCGGTGTTGATCAAGTGTGTGAGTTGGGTTACATTCGGAAGCCTCTCAGCCAGTCCATTAGGAGATGTGTACTCAATGGCGACGACCAGCCACATGAGTCGGGTGACGGTCTCTCTCCTCTGGACCAGTCGTTCAGTACGTCCCAGCGTTAATGATCAGCTGAGTGAGTCAGAATCGTCAGCAATCATTGCTCTTTGCGCACGTCCACGCGGTTCTCCTCGGGTACTCTGGGGGCGGTGAGGCAGCAATGTCCACCTCAGCTCCGATGGACACGTACTACCTCACCACCAGCGTGAGAAAGGGCAAATGGAAGGGTACTCACATCAATCAACTTCTCCGTCCAAGCAAAGCACTGCTTATCCGGCTCCGACGTAGGGTTCAGCGAGCAGAACCGCCACAGCCCACCAAAGCCCATCTCCTCGAGAATCTCATTCAGCACGGGACCTGCGCCATTTGTCATGGCACCCGAACCCATCATGGCAGTAGCGAAGCTGGGGTTGGTCGTAAGCGTCTGTAGTAGTGCGTGAGCCGCCTCGAGAGTAGCCGAATTTTGGCTGTGTAGGAGGGCGTCGTCGAGGATACTCAGGATGGGACTGGCGCTGTTTGGGTAAGATTGGTTAGCTTCTGACGGCCCTGTACTTTCCGCCTACATCGCAGTCGTAGACACAAGGAAGAACTCACAAATGCATCAACACACCCGGCCTTCCCACGGCCAACTCGTTCAACCAATCCAAGACCCGTGCCTGCACCGCATCCTCCAAGAACTGGAAGTCTATCAACTCAATCGCCGTATCCAAGAGCACCTCTCTGTCCGTGATAGGCCGGAACCTTTCCGCCATTGCCTTCAGGCCCTCCTGCTGCACCTGGCGCGCTGGCCCCACCGGTGGGTCGATCCCCGCGAGCCAGAGCGTATCCTTAAGCTCCTCGGGCGCGACCGCCCGCTGCAGGATCAGGCTCAGATACGGCGAGTACGGAACGTCCGCGATGCGCCGCGGCACAACAACCGCCGCGGGCTCACCGTTGGACGCTGCCGGTATTGCTGGCTGGGTTGTGGTGTCGAGGAAGGTGGCGAGGACGTGGAGCGCCGTTGCTTTGGTTAGGGTGTCGGAGAGGCCGCGGGCGAGGCATGCGCATACGGCGAAGTGGAAGTTCTCGGGCGAGAAATGGATCCCGTAGAAGTCATCGAGAGGTAGAGCCACGTCGTCCAGCTGCTCGCGACCTTGCAGTAGGTGCGCGATGAGTTTGGTGCCGCGCGTGTCGCCGGACGTGTTGATATTGGTCAGGACGGACTCGAGGAAGATGGCTGCGCAGTTGAACAGCGAAGGCGGGACGAGGCGTAGGAGAAAGGTTGCGAGCCAGAAGAGCTGGATACCATAGCGCGAGGTTGATGGCAACTTGGTCATCATCCGCGAGAGCGCCGTGACAATCGCCACCAACATCTCGCTGTTCCCATCGTCCCCGCTGAAACGAGTGATGCTAATCCGCAATGCCACGAGAACCTGGTACAGCAAGTCATCGTCCACCTCTTCTCTAGCAAGACAGCCCATGACCGAGAAGGCCCGAGGTTGAATGGCGGGATTGTTCTGGAACGCAGTGCTGGCCACCAGACTCATCCACCTCGACCGCCACGCATTAGCCATGTCCGTGGACGGCGCCGCGATAGAGCATATTTCAAACATGATAGCAGCCAGAGTTTCCGTCGCTTGCAGCATCGGCCCATACTCCTGCGTCGTAGACATCGAAGCACCATCACGACCCGTGTACGCAGTAGTGAGACTCCAGAGGTCCGTCCTTGTCTCCGACAGCGACTCCAGCACACCTCTGAGCTTAGTCTGACGCGCCTCATCCAAGTTGAAGGACGTGCACGCTGCGTGCACCGAGTTGACAAGGAGCCGGTGGACCAAGACGCGAATATCGGGCGAGCCAGTGTTGGCAAGCATGGTGACAATATGGAAGATCTCTGGCAAGAACATCTGTGCCTGAATACCGCTGTCGAAGGAGAGCGATACACAAAATTGCAGCAGGATGCAGACCTCTGGCCAAACCACATTGTCGGGGAGATACTTGCTCTGCCGCATAGACGACCGGTTTAGGGCCTTCCGCAGCCGCGTGATGATCTTGCCTCGTAATGTAATACTGCCAATGGCTGTGACAATAGATGTCAGTGTCTCAGTTTGCTCGTCATGTAAGCCAATGCTCGATGCCGTCTTGATGACCTCGTCCAAAAAGATGTCCAGCAAAACTTCGTCACGCTGTATAGCAGGCCAGATCGTCTGCTCTAGCGTAAAGCTCAGTGTTGGATCCGACAACGTCACATCAATGAGCTTCCTAAACAGGGTGGCGATCTTCTCCCTGCCCTTGTCACTGTCAGTCTCGGTCGCGAGTACAGATGACCGCAGACCAGGCAGCCAGGGTGCGAGGTACGCCAAGCTCAGCGGCTTCTGCTCCTCGGAGAAGCTGTCCCAGCCAACAAAGAACTCATTCAAGAAATCAGACGTCAGTTGCGGCTCTGCCTCAGCCAGAGTCTTGCTGATCTCGATGATGAACCTAGACGGATCCAGAGGCACCGCGATGTCTCTCGTGCACACGACCTTAGAAGCTGTAGTGAAGTTGAAAGCCCGACACAAGGCGCCCAACAAGTTATACGACGACAGCCTCAGCACATGATCGGGACTCGCCAGGTTGGTAAGGGCGAGATTCAGTAGTGTGCCAGGCACGTCCTGTGGCCGAATAAGCCGCTCGTATTGCTTCAGCGATCGCGTATCCTTGCCATGTTTAGCCTTAGCCGTACGAATCGTCTGCAAGATCTCGGATTTCTTCGGACTCGTGAAGTACAGTGCGATCTTGCCATTGTCGGCCCGCAAGCCAAATGCAGAGTCGTCGTCGGACTTGGCGTTCACAGGCGCCTCATCTACATCGCCGAGTCGGAAGATGTCGTTGATAGTAGCACTCAGGCGGAAGTTGGGATGGACCTCCTGTTTCTCGGCGGTGGTGATCTGCACAAACTGGCTGCCAACCATAATACGGCAGGGTATGGCGCCCTTCGTCTTGGATAGGCGGACAACAGGCTTGAAGTCGTAGCGGGTGTCAGCAAAAACGCTAATCGTCTCTTTGGGGAGGTGGAGCTGGTTGAAGTGGAAGTGGTTCTGCAACTCCTTGATGCTCCCAATGAGATGGTAGTCGATCTTGTTGGGGTTGAAGACGCTCGTATCTTTCTTGGTGGACACCCGGAGGACACGTCGCATGCATTTTCTATGTTGTCATCAGCGTCGCCACTTCATAATGCCATCAGCAGATCGGAACTCACCTGAACGCGCTGTTCATGTTGTAGATATATATGCGCGTCAGCTGCTTGGACAGCTCCGCGGGAGTGAGAAGCTCCAGCTTATGGAACAGCTCATCCTGCGGCTCTTCGTTCTGTCCATTGAAGCACGTAGCGTCGATGAGCAGGCCGAATGGTCGATGCCACAGACGACTGGCGATCTGTAGACAAGTATGAGCCATCGATTTCACATACATGACCAAGTAGTTTCTCCACCAGAAACGCAAAGGATTCAGCGGCTTACCTTCAAATAGCAGTAAATCAGGGTATCATAATCAATGCTCTCGTCGTCGATGTTCCGCAAGATAATGCAAATAATCGACAACCCATCCTTGCTCTCACCGCCATCATACACAGCCCGCGTAGTCATAAAGCTCTCCGTACTCCTGAATGCGTTCCGCAGCATAAAGTTCTGGAACCGCGAGTACGCCGGCGGGCTATTCGCCGAGATGAGCGGCCGGTTCCACGTCACCGCCAGAGCCGGCGGGCCGAGATGCGAGATCAGGGCCCGCAGCGGCTCGAGCACGGGCGACCGCGTGCGCGTCACCTCGGTCGGGGCGCGGACAAAGTCCCGGCGCTCTTGAGAGGCGAGACGCTGCCGGACAGAGTCCCAGTGGTCGTAGAGGAAGCGGTGCAGGGCGACGCACGAGCCGAAGTCGAAGGACTCGTTGGCGTTGGGTGCTTCGGTGCGTTCGGGGGCTACGGAAATTTCGCGGAGGAAGGTGGTGACTCGGTAGATGTTTTGTGTGAGAAAGTCGTTGAGGGGAAACATGTAGGGCTCCTTGGCGCCGAAGAGGACGTTGTTGGCTAGGTTTTGAACAACTTTGGCGATGAGGAGCAGGCCTCTGCGCATTTCCTTGGATGGAGCCGTGGAGACGAGGCCTTCGCTTTCGGGCGCCACGATGGCAGGGCAGAAGAAACGCAGGAAAATAAAAGCACCGACAGCAGTGTACTTGGCTTCGGGGAACCGCGGCATAACTGCTGTTGAGATGATGCTGCAAATCTTTCGGAAGGAGGATGGGATGCTTGCGGATGAGTTGCAAATGTCCTCGATGAAGACCTTGGCGACGATGCGCAGCTGCAAGGCGTTTTTCTGGAGTTCATCCTGAGATGTGACTCGTGCTGGGTCCAACTCCAGGTCCAGATCCTTGGATGTCATCATCAACCTCTCGAGTACCTTTTGCAGTGTTGCCTTCAGGTACGGCATGCCCTTCCACTTGGCGTATATCGACAGCATCTTTGTGGCGACGCACGTTCTCCGCAGCAGCTCGGACTCGTTCTCTGTGTCTTCGACTTCCTGCTTGATGAGAGCCTCCAGCAGCACGAAGCTGAGGCCACGAGTCTCGAAGATGTTCAACAGTGAAATGGTGACCTCGTCCACCTCGTTACTAGGACAGACTGCACTGATGGCAGCTGCCAAGCTGGTGTCTGCAGTTAATAGATCAAGCAGCTCATCGTATCTCTCCGTGACGGCCGTGTCCGACAGATTGCTGAATTCAGTGCCTTGAATCAAAATGTTGTATAGGACCTTCACAAATGCCGTTCTTATCTCGACATTCTCGTGATAGCCTATACTCAAAGAGTGTTTCAGCCCAACATCGATGTTCGCACTCAGAAGATTCGACAGGATTGTGATGGCCAGCTCCGAGCTATTGATGCTCTCGTCCCTGGCTGAGCTGCCATGGTCGTGGCGGCCGGCCTCAGCAGACTCAAGGTTCAAAAGTGACAGAAAGCGGTTGAAGTAGGTGTGGAACATCTGAGACTTGAGCTCACTCGCACCAACGTCCGACTGTCCTTCCCCTGGCTGCAGAGGAAGACGGTAGGTCAGTTCCGCGAGTGATCGAAGACTTGCTTTGTCGAGATCCTTCTGAACTCGCACGAGGTCATCCAGTCGCATGGGGTTGAATGCGGCTGCAGACTCGGTACGAGGGGATCGCGGCCTCGCGATCCAGCTGAATATATACTCCAGCAACTGGTTGCGAATGCGCACATCGTCTCTCAAATTGAGATGTTCCTTCTTCTTCATAAGGACTTCCGACAGCTGACAGACTTTGATCTTGACCATGAGACTGTTCTTTGTATCGGGAACGCCGTCCAGAAATTTCGCAAAGTTCAGTGCCAGGGACCCCAGGTTGACAGACGATGCCGCACCCAGGTCAGATGGTCCATCGAGCCTTTCCACCAGCGCACGGAGAAGGGAAATAGACTGCTCGGCGAAGATGATCTCGTTGTCGAGGCCCTTGGCAGCCGCCGACTCAAGCGCCCCTGTGAATAAGACGTCGAGTTCGGCCTCGAGTGCCTTGAACAGGGGCTGGTACAATGCGGGTGCAGTCTCAACAGAGAGTACCTCGCGTGTAATTTCTCGCACACGGAGGTTGCTGCAGCCAAGAAGCTGAATACTCAGCCGGAAGTACCTGCTGAGGATCGGCTCCTCTTGGTTGTCAGCGGACAGCTTGTCGATCCACTTCAACCCCGCCAGTCTCGGGTCGTCAATCATCGCGGCGGAATCAGCAACGCACACACCGCCGAGAGACGCGAGAAAACCGGAGTAGTTTCGCCACTCGATAAGGCTCGCCTCGGGTAGGGTCTCGAGTGCCAAAGTCGAAACATCTCGAGACAGATGCAGCCACCTGTCAAAAGCGGTCGCCCAGGCATCTAGAGTACCAGCACTCGGTGCCTGCATACGCCTCAGTAGACCGCGAATTCTCTTTTGGAAGGCAACGAGTCCAGTGAAACGAAAGTCTGGGGATCCGATCTCCTCGAATATGTCGGCGTTACGGAGTGACGCCAATGGCGATGTAGCCGCTGTCACTGCGGAGGCCGCCTCGATCATTCGATGCTCTTCTGCAAACAAGGCACAGCAGCCGACCACCACCTGACATGTTTCGATGCTCGCAGAACAGAGCGACACCAACAGGAGCGTTTCTATCTTGGTGGATACAGCAGCGCGTTGAGGAACCTCCTCAGTCAAATTGGCCAGATCCTGCAAAAGAAGGTCAGATGCTGCAAAGCAAATGTCGATCGGGCCAATGTACATTTGTTCCACTTACATTCACATTTTTAATCAGCATCAGTCGGCTTTCGATATATCCGCTAATCAAGGCGATGCTGGGGCCAAGATTTTGAGCATCGACTTTGTCGCAGAGGTCGGTCAACACGAAAGATCTACATGGCCATCAGTTTCGTGGATTGTTACATGTCATCAGATTCGCCAACTCACGTCAACTTCCAAATCTTCTCCTTGAACTGGAAAGTGGTCAAAACCTCGGACGCCTGCCACTCTTGTAGTAGGTCCTGGCGTTGGAAAGCCCGATCGAGGATAGCCGCAGCAGAACGTCGCACATGCTCGTTGGGGGCGACCAGGCATGGCAACAACGCGTCAAAACGGTCTTGATACATGGTACTGGCGGCACGACCCGGTGGCATGGAAGTAACGTGCTTCAGTGGACATGCCATGAGGAAGCCGAGCATGTGGTTGAGCAAGGTGTTGTTATTGACCAGCTCAAGAGCTTTGCGGTGAGAAATTTGGTCACCTCCGTATGTGTCGTGAAAGATTTTGGCGAAAGTCTGACTTGACTGTTAGATGGTTATGGACGAAGAGGCTGTCGTCTATGGATTCACATACCTTCAGTTGGCCCACAACGAATTTGACCGCGGTCACATGAAGATCATCATATCTCTCTTCCTCAAAACTCGCAAAGTGCGTGCAACCTTCCATCACGGCTATTTTGAAGCCCAGAGGAGCCGTCGGAAGGAGACAGGTCGGCGCTAACGATTCAACAGTGCCCTCGTAATTCAGATCTGTGATGCTCACGAAAGCAGCAGTGAGAATGTCCTGCTCGAACAGCACCGATTCTGGTCCCGAAATGTTGCGGCGAAAGACGGCATCGCGTACCTCGTCCTGCACGTCCAGCGCGTAACTCATGAAAGCCGAATCGTTCTCAAGATCGAAGTGCCTTGCAGCGCGCAAAAGCATAACCAGGCAGTAGGCAGCTTGTTCGTTCCTGTTCCTGAGGGATTTCCTTAATGAGTCCAAAAAGGCCACCTTCTTCGACATGCTGCTGCTCTTGGCCTCGCGCATGCTGCTGGCCACCTCGAAGACATCGGGCAACAGGAAGAGCAGGGTGGTCTGCAGGGGATATTGAGTGAATTTGCGCCGCACACCGTCCGCAACAGACTCTGGCGCTCTTCCATTGTCATGCACGACCGTCTGTGTCATATCGAAGAGCGTATCCGGGCCGCCGTCCAGCCGCTTGTGGCTCGTGTGCAGCTTCACAAATTCCTCAGGATGGCGGTCTAGCCATCTTGTGATCAGCAGGGGCGTCACTATGGCAATGGTGTCCTGAAAATGTCTCCGGAAATGCAGGTAGCTGGAGCAAATCTCCTGGATGATCAATCCCAGCTTCTGTGAATCCACCCAGAAACAACCGATCATGCGCAGGAGAACCAAGGCAGTGCGCTCGTCCTCGATCGCCGCCGAAGTCTGGACAGTGGAGCTCTGGGTCGAAGTGGTAGTCCGGATGACATAAATGACCTTCCGCATGTACTCGAAAGCGCCGGCCCAGCTCGAGGCCACGACGAATTCGCAAATGGTCCTGGTATGCCGCTCGATTGTTTCAATTTGCGAATCATACAGCGATTGACTTTCAGGAGAGTTGTCGGAGTTCGAGGCCTCAGCAAAATAGTCTTTGCCCAGCTCTTGAACAGTGTGGAAGCGGTCCAACAGGGTCTGTGTGGACAGACTGAAGCCCTCGGGGAGTGGCCTCGTGTATATCTTCAAGATGTCGAAGACCTTGCTGACCAACGCATTGCTAAGGGATTGTTTTGGGGAGTTGCTTGGTCTTCGCAATCGCTCATGGCCGGCTTGGGGGATGTCCAGGCCCACTGGTCCTCCATTCCAGTGGCTAGTGCAGCAGTCGGCGATCAAGGTAATGATATAGAATTCAGAATTGAGAACATGCGGAGGGTGACCAGCAGCGGAGCCTGGTCTGTAGGGTCGGCTCAGATCTTCGGCGAGGGAGATGAGGGCTTCGATAACGATAGCGATGGACGGCACGCTGATCCTGAGGAGGGTTGCGCGTGTGATTAGAACAATCTCGTCGTGAAGAAGGTCCTGGACAGTCGTGCCGGTGCGGTGAGGGAGCTGTAGGAAGTTTCAGAACACATAGTCAGCAGCGGCGCATTTCCTGCACCCGGTCACTTCAGTTTCTGGATTGGCGCCCGCGGATCCTCACCCTTGTGGTCAGCCTCTCTACCAGAGCTCCGACCAGACCGCCATCAGCGCTCATTGTGGAGGACGACATGGGGACGGAATGCCCGTGTTCGCATGTTCACATCAACATGCCCTTATGTGGGCGCGGTCGCGGAGGTTATAGGCGTTGGGTCAGGGTTCTGGATCAAGGAGAATGTCCTTTGTAGGCAGGGGTCGAGCGAGAGTTCGGGGGACGGGCTGCAATGCCAATTGTGCACAGGCGGAACGAAGCTATCTCGATCGCGGAAGGGTAGGGGTCTTCTTTGCCCGGGTGGATGGCGTGCGCGTGTCGGGTTCACCAAGTGTCGCCTGCTCAAGTCCGGTGAAAGTTGTACAGTGGACTTGCAATTCAAGGAGGGAGGAGACCGTCGGGCTGCGGCCGTCAATGGGGGGCCAAGAATGAGTGGAGCAGGCTCAAATATCGCAACAATGAACTCGATCGTGGACCGAGCCACGTAAGGACAAGAGCAGCTGGGGGACCAGCTGGACAGGCGAGGAGTTGATCAGTCAGAAAAGGGCGCGTCTATTGTCTAAGTAAGGGTGTATGTAGTGCAAAAGCAATATGAGAATGGGTGAAGTGAAATGACAGCAGCCATGCTGTTTGTTCGAGAGACAATCGTCGAGTTCATGTTTCTGATGGCACCGAATGGACGGCGCTAGACTAAACCGGGGGTTCTCGCTAGGTCGGTAGCAGCTAGGCTCATTCGTTTTAGTGGGGCACGTTGCACCTGTCAAACCTTACTGTACCTGCCTAGGTAGGTACCTGGAGACTGTGCTGTGCACCTCTATCTGTACTGTTAGCAAGAAAGCATGGAAATACGTAAAAGAGTACTTACCTAGATACTGCACCTACCTAGGCAGATAGCGTCCGAAGTCACAAGTCATGGCAGCATGCAAATATGTGGAGTGCCCTCGAAGCTACTGCGGTTCCTGGGGAGAGTTAGCACCTACCCGGCACCCTACCTAAGTACCTAGTAGTCAGGTACTACCTACTTTTATCCATGAAGCCATGGACTTGTCTACTAAGTACTTACTTAGTAGACACCAAATGACGAAGTCATGCTGTACTACAAGCTGTACCCGCTCGAGGCTCAGCCTTTGTGCTATACTGTGCAACATCACAAAAGCCAGAGGAGCCGAAAGTTACATGCAACAGCTGAACTCAAGATTTAAGGCTGAAAGTTCAGGATAATCGAGAAACGTGGGGTTTTGAGTTTAAACCTCCTGTCTACTACGAAGGTTTGAAAGGAGTCACGACCTGATAGACACACTTAGGTACTTATGTAAGCCGGCAGCCTTACCCCCCTCCTCCTAACTTGGGCAGACTAGACTGATTACGGAACACACACATCTTAAACACATTTGCCCAAGGTCCATGGCGAGCATTTATTAGTGGTGGCAAGATGGCAAAGCCACGGCTATACGGAATACTAGGATATTACTTACAGTACCGTACCAAGTAAGTACTTGGATGGCAGCAGGGAACCATCGTCTTCGGGTGAATCAAGCCAAAACTCGTCACCGCCCAGAGCCCCAGCCGCGCAACGTTGACGTGGATCTGCTCGCCCAGTCACCCCAACGCACTGACCAAGTCACTCTCTCTCTCACACTCATCAACTGACTTATTACTTGCCTGCTTTATTATATAATAAAACCCAAAAGGTAGTAGGTATTTAGAGGTCGTCAAGAACCTACTTAAGTAGGTAATCTACAACTCTCAAACACAACCACTTCGACATTCTCACCACAAACAAGCAACCATGTCGAACCAAACCATCTGCAACATCGACACGCCCGATCCGTGGATGATCGCCCATAATGGCGTCTTCTACTTGACCTTCACCTCGGCCGGAAGGCGAGTCGAGATCCGGGAGTCCCCTCTCATGGAAGACTTCCACAATGCTCGTCGCACTGTCGCCTGGGAACCGCAGCCCGGCTCACCTTGGTCGGGTACGTCCAACTAAGTCCCTAATTCAGTCCTGTGCTGGCTTACTGAATTATGATTTCACTGTTGCATGATGAAGACGAAGAAAGCTAACAGTCCACGCCGCACCAAAAAAGCCGATGTCTGGGCACCCGAACTCCACTTTCTCAACGGCATTTGGTACATCTATGCGACCTCCTCACACCCAGGCAAAGGCAACCCCGGCCACCGTACCATCGTGCTCCGCAGCCGCGCCCAGGACCCCATGGACGCCGGCGCCTGGGAGTTCCTGGGCCCGCTCAAGGGCATGCCCGAGCAGTTCTCGATCGACGCGACCGTCTTCTCGCCCAACGGCCAGGACCTGTACCTCTGCTGGTCCGGCTGGCCGCCGGGCGACAACTCGGACACGCAGCAGAACCTCTACGTCACGCAGATGGTCTCGCCCGAGGAGGTCGTCGACCACACCGTCCTGCCGCCGACCTGCATCGCCTCCGCCGACCTGCCCTGGGAGCGCTTCGAGCACAACCGCCGCGGCATCAACGAGGGCCCCACCTGGCTCAACCTGCCCAACGGCGCCTTCACCGGCATCGTGTACTCGGGCCACGCCAGCTTCACGAGCGAGTATAAGCTCGGCCTGCTGCGGCTCGTCGCGCCCACCGCCGACCCGCTCGACCCGCGCTCGTGGAGCAAGCGGCCCACCCCGCTGCTCGTCAACGAAAAGTCGCGGCCGGGGCCCTATGCGCCGGGGCACGCGAGCTTCCTGCAGAGCCCCATCCCTGGCGACGACCGCGTGTTCTGCATCTACCACGCGACGGCGAACTGGGGCGAGGGCTTCGGGAACCGCAAGGCCCGTGTCATGGCGATGCAGCCGCATCATTTCGCGGATGGCGCGGCGCCGATTTGCTGCTCAAATGCACCTGACAACCCGTTTTGGGGCGGCGGCGCGGGAAGGCCTGTTGGTGGGGGTCCGTCGAAGGAGCACATGCCTGGGTTTGGGCAGAAGTTGGATCAGTATGCGGCTAAGGCGCCGGAGCCGGTGCAGAAGGTGTTTGCGAAGTTTAAGAAGTTTCTATGAGCGCTTGTTGCTAAGACTACTGATGCGAATCTGCACATTTGTGCTTTGGTAAGACCTGCATGGGTCGATGGACAAAACGCACGGAGAGGTCTGGTGAAATATGGGTTGAATGTCTGGCATTCATGCTCTCACTACGCGACCGCATTTCCAGACCCGGACTTGAAACTCGAGGTCGCACACACACAGAAAGTAACCTGTATAGACCCAGCAGACCAATGAATTGACGACCACCATCACATTTCCCTGGAAGGGAGTGGCCGCATCCAAGGCCTGCGTGGCCGCCGCCCGGCTGACGGCGTTCATCAACAACCCAAGGCTCAGCCACACAGTTGCCAATGCTTGGATCCTTCTTAAACCATCACGCACCCCAAAAAGCACACTGAGCTTCATCGCGGGGGGGCGGGACCCACCTAGCCCCTTCTTTTGAATCCACCCTCTTCCAGCCTTACCTTACCTACCATGTCCCTACTGACTCACTAACCTCCCCACCACCATGTCTCCTCTAACCACCCTCCTCTGTTGCAGCTGCTTCTCATCGAACTCGCCCGACACCGACGACACGCAGCCCATCCGCGCACGATCATCACAGTCCCCACCCACCATGCCGCGAAAACACCCCACCACAGCAGAAGTAGAAGCCTACATACCCTCCTGGGAACGCCGCCGCGCCCCGTCCACCACCACCACCCCATCATCATCAACCCTCTCCCCAGACCCCCACCGCCCAACCGGTCTCCGCGCCCGCGGCGCCTCAATGTCCTCCTCCTCCTCCTCCTCCAGCAGCGCCACGCTTCCAACACGGCAGCAGCCCTCCACTTCCACCTCCACCCCCTCGCATCTCCCGCCGCAGGCCGCTGAGCAGCATACCGGGACAGGCAACAGCATGTTGTACTTCGGCAATGGGATCACGCCGCAGCATGCGATGCGGGCGTACACTGCGGGGCCGCCGCCGCCGCCGCCAAAGAGCAGTAGTGGTGGTGGTGGCGGCGGCAGCGGCAATCCTTCTGTGCGGGGACGGAGTGCTGGAGCAGCAGTCAGTGCCTCGGGCCGGGACGTGAGTGGGTATGCGCCGTCGGGCGTGAGCGGTGCGCCGAGTGGGCTGGGCGGGGTGTACTCGAGCTTGACGTATGGCGGGTCGACGCAGTATAATTATTCTGGAGCTCAGAGTTTTGGAGCGGGGACTGTTGGTGGTGGCGGTGGTTTCGGAGGAGGGTTGATGTGAGCTCGTACCCGGGTATGTAGTATGTACTGTATGAGAGACGGTGTTCTGGGGCTGCTGTGGTTTTCCAGGCTCGCCAGCATGAAATGTGTGAGCAGGAGAAAAGCAGAGCGCATGGCGTTAGAGAAAGGGTAGGAGTAATGAAATCTTTTAGATAATGGACTCAGTGCCAACGAGAAAGCCCGTGGTTGATCTTGCTAGATATTTTCGCCATTTTTCATGGCCGGAAGGCATGATTAGTAGCCTGTCACACTATTCACAGCTCTTCAGAAACTGTCAATTGATACATCGAGGGTCTCATCGTATGTGGCCTTGTACTCTTTTGAAGCAAACAAGATCCACGTGTGGAATGTCTCTGCCTCAAATCGCACACTGTAGATGTAGCAGTCCAGTCAAGAAAAGACGCATGGAAGATTCTCGGAGTGTGGACCGGTATTCTATAGAGCTCTGCCATGCCTCGAAGTCCAAGTCGAGGGGCCAAAGTGTTCACGCAGAATGTTCAAGCACAAAATCGACGTAGACGAGATGTACTCGACTAATTGAAATGGGGCTAGGAGCTTGATTAAATTGACTTGTTTTATTTCTTCAAGAGGCTTTGCCAAAGCGGTGTCGCATGTGTCTCTCCTCATGTCTGTCTAGCAAAGCACTGTGCCCTGCGTCGCCGTCGAATGGAAAGACTTTCGACGGGGCCAAGCTGCAAGCTGGCTGAAAGGTGAATTCGTAAGTCCCACCACAGTATGCACTGCCGATAGACGATGGGCTCAACAGGCTTCTTTGGTGCCTGTGTTCCATGCCAGCCAGCAGAATTTTATCAGCGTAGTCCGGGCGAAGGCGGTTCAACCTGCCATAAACGCCGTCAAGCCCAGCAGAGCAGAGCAGTTCTCAGCAGCTCCTCCGTCCTGAACCTCAGGCCTTCCCCTTTCCCTTCTTCTCCTTCTTTTTCTTCCCACCGCCCTCCTCGATCTCTCCCTGACCCGGCATCCCGCCGCCACCACCCCCCATAGCCGACATCAAACTCGCCATATCCATCCCACCCGGCATGCCCCCAGGCAACCCCCCTGCCCCACCCATCTCCTTCATCAAATCCTTAAACATATTCTCACTCACACCACCGCCCGTCATAGCCGGACTATAGTACGGCAAAAACTCCCCCACCTTCCAGCCCCTCGGCACCGCCGGCCTCGGGTACGCCTTCTTCTTCCCGTCCTCCTCCTTCCGCGCCGGCGCCGGCATGCCGCCGGGGATCTGCTCCCACAGCGACGGGCTCTCCTCCGTCGTCGGATTGTTCCGCAGGTGCTGCGCGACCAGCAGATACAGCTGGTGCTTGTTCTTGATGCCCACGCTTCCCCCGGCGCCCTTCGCCCCCAGCGGCGCAACCTTCACCCTCCCGGGGTTCGCCCAGTCCTTGGGGTGCATTTTCTCGGGCTCGTACAGCGTCTGCAGGCGCAGATCGCGACACGCGTTGACGATGTCCCGCGCGAGCGGGTTCGGCACGGCGAGGGCGGCGGACACGCGGCGGCCCTGGGCGCGGGTCCGCGATGCGTCGAAGTAGACTGGGTACAGGCAGTGGAAGTGGGCGTAGGCTTTTGCGTTGGTGGTGGTGGTTGGTTGCGGGGGCAGGAATTGGCCCGGGGCACCGGCGGCGACGGAGGGGATGTTGGAGGGGTTGAGGATGTGCGCACGAGGGTTGGAGGAGGGGGCGGTGCGGGCGCGAAGGATGTCGGATTCGTCAAAGTCGTCGATGTCGCCTTCGGAGGGGTCGGACATTTCAATGTCGCTGTCTTCGACTTCTTCTATCCTTGGATGCGACATGGTGACTGAGTTTGTGGTGTTTAAATTTTGGCGTTGTGGGTGATCAATAAAAAGGGAAATGGTAATTCGTGGTCGTTGAAGTTATGGTGACGGTTTGTGAAGTGAGGTTCAACAGACGTGTAGGCTCCAGCGTAGTGGGGCTCTTTCCAATTTCCACTTTTGAGCTCTAGCTTTCGGCAGGGTCCGTGCTCCTAGCTTGGCTTGTAGCGCTGTGTGGGTAGGGATGCGCTGTGGGGATACTCTGATACTGTGCCTCGAGGCAAGGACCCTGAAATGCAGGCCACAGAAGTACCTACCTGTGTATGGACATGGAGTTCAGATATATGCAATTGATACCTAGGATAGACTTGAAGCTCACCCACACTTGGTCTTCTTTCCATCGTGTATCTACCTAGGTAGTGACAGGCTCAGGCATTGGATGGATCTTCTGTGAATGGTCGAGACTCTGCCATAAAAACACTACAGTACAAAGATACCATCATTATCAGAGATTCTCTTGCTCACCAGCAATACCACAACACTGCACATATCAAAAAAGTCAAACTGCTGCATAGTCATGGATGGGAGTGGGATTCAAATCGTCCATTTCATTTTGACAATCTGCCTAATGCTTTGTGATCGGTTGGCCGTAGGTAAGCGGTCATGACACCTTTCCAAGGCTCCGTGCCGTGCGGAAGTTCGCGCATCGCACACCATGTACGAACAGTACGATAGCAGCGTCCACAAACACCTGCCACAACATTCCTCCCACCACTATACCTAGATCGTAACGATTTCAGATGTACTATGTGAGCTATCGCTGCACAGGAGATAAAAGCAAGCCTTTATAGATTCCTCCATTCAACGTATTTTGCAGTCCAAAGAGGCGGGCCAGGCTAGATCTCGTCGGAATACTGATATGTCGGCCTGAACCTCGTGTTCGGCGGGTGCTCATATGGCTTGAACTTGCAGTAGGAATGGGTGCATTGTCCGTTGTTAGTACTAGGGCACTGTAGAGTACAAAGTCAGCATGGTTGAGCGCTCAAGTCTTCACGCCAAAGTGACATAGTACAGGGCTGTGGGATGGCTCAAAGTGCCTGGTCTGGCCACCGTAGACATCCCACCAAGAGCCAGATTCTAGAAAATATGGTTGCGCCAGGCCTCCCAGGACGATTCACATCCAGAAACACTTACATGGTGACCATAAATGCAATCCTTCACATCGCAATCCTGCCCGCTCGTACACGGGTTCTGCCTGGCCAGGAAAGCGATAGCAACCTTCTCCTGCTCGGAGGCCCGATAATTGTGCTCAAAGCAGCACGCGTCGCCCTTGGCACACGGTCCTCGCAAATAATGGTTGTTACACAGTTTGTTGTTGTCTTTTCTTTTCTTGATATTGTCCAACGACGGCTGGTGTACCTCCAACGGTGAGTCCAGACCCCTCGCGCCAGGATTCCACAGCGGTTGTTTGGTGGCTTGCCTCGCGGCGGCTTTCGGCGCTTTGGTTTTGAGAGGAATCGGGAGGTTGATCTGCGGCGGCGGACTGGCGGCTTTGATTGCGGTGGCATATGAAGACGGCGGTGGTCCATAACTGCCTCCATTCATAGTCGCCGGAGTATTAGAGGGCAGAGCTGGTGGAGGTGGCAGTGGTGACATGCCAGCAATGGTCGCCGGAGGAGTAATAGTCATCGGCACGTTCGACAGACGTCTATCCATGTAAACCTGGTTTTGGTTGTGATAAGGAAGGCTCTCCAGTTTATCCGCACGGAGAATGTCGTCGTTCAAACTGACGGTTCGCAGTCGATGAGCCACGAGGTCCCTATGGGACGGCGGTCCCTCCAAGATGGTTATCCGCCGGCGGCTTTCCTCGTCTCGGAGAACCTCGTCCAAAAAGCTGGCGTACCCAGAATCAAACGAAATAGCAACCACAATCTGTCTACAGTTGTAATTCTTCAGGTGCCAGCGGATCGCCTCTGCAGAAAGAAAGCTGTCAGTACTATAGCCCGGGATTTATCGCGCCTCGATGGTCTGAGCATCGGAGGACCATGTCGTCTTCAGCGAGGTGGTCCACCCGGTGGATGATGTGCAACACTCATGATTCACGCGTAAGAGGCGCAAGTGCTGAGTATCAGTGTGCTTCTGTTGAGCATCTGCCGTGCCCTGACGCAGCCAGAATCCCGATCCGTTGGAGGCGCACTGCGCGGGAGGACGATCCTAGCAAGGTCCGGCAAGCAAACAAGACACTGGCCCCCGCCTCCACTGCACGGCTGCATAGTACGATGTCAACAGAGAGACAGAACTTCACTCACCTTTAATTTTGGTGTCGGCACGCTCTTTCCCACTGCCCACGTCGATGAAATCAAAAGACGCCATAGCCTGGGTGAAGCCTGAAGTGAATTGCCTAACGGTAGCCTCACTCTCCACTGTTCCGCTGGCCTTCGTGATATAAGCAAGGCCCGAAAGGTTGGCGATGAACCTGGCGGTAACCTCGACATTGCTGCCGCTGAAAGGACCAGTCGGACTATGACAATCCCTGAGGATAGCATGTCGCAAAGCATAGGCTGCTTGTTTTCCGCCGTCAATACCTTGCTCAATAAATCGTTTTTGAAACTGCATGCGTGGTCACGAGCGTCAGTCTCAGTTAATTGCTGGGAGGAGGTGATTTCGAGGCACACGAAGGTCTCTTCCGAGTGGTGGATAACTTACATGACAGCCGTCGCCGTCGATCAGAATAACGACATATGGATTGTGGTTCTGGAATTCTCAGCGCACGAGTCTTGCACACCACTCTGCGTGGGTCTCGAGGTACCTTCAAATGCTCGTTTGTGTCGGTCATGTAACCAATGCTTTCTTCCAGTCGCTCCACGCGCTGCTGCAGTTCTCGTCTCGACCGTGTGGCATCGGTCAGGTCTAGATCGGCCTCCTTCAGTCTCGTTCGAAGCTCGTCGTTCTCTTGTTGTAAGCGGTTCTGGGTCTGGAAGCTGTAGTTCCAAAATCGCTAAAAAAAAAGCAATTGCCGCGAGTTAGCTGTGTTCAGTGACGCATGACCCAGGCCACCAGAGAAGAACATGTGACAGGATCGTGGAGTGCTGCTCTTGCATACCTCGAACAGTTGGTCATTCTCGGCTCGCTGGATCTGGTGCTGCTTGAAGATACTGTGGAAGCTCTGCATCATGTCACTGTTATGATGGGATAATGGCGCTGCTACTGGCGAGCTCGTGAAGTGGTCGAGGATGCCATTTCCGTTGGTCTCCATGTTCAGCTGCGTTTCCGATGCGTGACGCAGCTGGAGGTGCTCATTTAGGGTATCCATGTGCTTGTTGGAGGACGAAGGTGAAGTTTCCGTAAGCATTGAATAGGATGGAAATGGGGGGGGAAAAAGTTGGATAGCCTTTTGGGAGGAACATGAAGTGACCCTGCCAGGTGCAAGCAACCCTTGGACTCTCTTAGTGTCGACTGCGGACTGGGGTCCAGCTAAAGTGCTACCTAGGCAATCCCAGCTGCCGCTGCTGACTGTATCAGTGCTTGATGCTACTGACATGTGCAGTTCAGTATCTTGAATAAGACTGTGCGCTGCACACCTGCAGGCAGCTCGAATCGCTGCAAGAAACGCGGGGTCGAAGAGAGAAAGTGTAAAAACAGCTTCAGGTCATACACGCTTGCTGCTGCAGCTTGCAGGACGTTATTTTGAGAGATGGCGCTATGTATAGCATTTTCTGGGAGCTTTGCTTAGGGCAATTCCTATTTAGTAACAGCAGACACAAGAGCCCGACAACCAGGCCTGCAATGTGACCTCCAGAACTCGAATGCAATGTTTCGTCTCGACTATTTATTACAGAGTGGATCGTCTGTCATTCAGCTCCAGGTTGGCATGGACCAGGTCGCAACCCATGTGGGCCTCCCCCGAGCCTCCACCACCAAAACGGGAACCTGGCGGAGATCATTGGAGATCACTGGGAAACATCGAACCAATTACCCCCAACTCGCTCGCGCTGGGCCCCTCATCAACCCCTGGACTTTGACGTCCTGCAAGCTGACATGCAGCCGCCGTAATGCCCACCTCTCATCACACACAGAGCACGCATCAAAGCGAAATTCGTTCCGGAGTCCAAGGAACCTGCTAGAAGGGAACCAACCTCAACCAAGCCAAAAAAGAAAAGACGACAGCAGAGCAGAACGCGGGTGAGCACAACCGCAAAGGCTGGGCACCAATCCGACGAGCTCGCTTGCGCCCAAGTGCGCCCATCTTCTCTCATCCAGCCACAACACGACGGAGTTCCTTAGGCCCGCGCTGTGCGACCCGAGCAATTGACGAGTTGCACACTGGCCTGTGTTTTCTCTGGTGGCTGTTCCCGCCGGGGTGTGCGAGTGGCCCAATTGGCTTCTTTCGGACGCTGCGTCCGTGACGAGTGAGGGGTTGGGTTGCAGCTTTCTCTTTCGTGGGCTGCAAAGCGTCAGGTGTGGCCGGCCAATGCACGTTACCATCCGGCTGCGGATATCGCTCATCATGCATGAGGGTCACTGCGAGCATGACAAGGCAGATTCTGAGGAATTGCTGCTATCCCAACCTCCAGATCATGATCTGCAGTCTTCTGCCGAGGCCAGCGGCCCAGTGTTGACGCTGGTCTAACTTGCTGACTACCTGACTGTCCATACGGGCTCCTTGATGGCCTCGTGGCCTGGATGGGGGCGTACTTCTGTTTCGAAAACACTGCTGAAAATACACACTTGACAGCCAGCGGGAGAGGGCATGGCACACTCCTTGTCTTGACAGAGTATTCGCCTACAGCACACAGAGAAACCACCATCTAGTGGCGTCGTACGCTGAGGCCCGGATTCATCACGGACTCCCTCGTGTGCTACCATCTAAGGCTGTCTACAGGCCATATGCGGCCGAACACCGCAGCCGTGGAGGAAGGGTACTGGATCGGGCGTAATAACAGGTGAGCTGTCCCAGCATGGCCTCTCTAGTGCCAAGTGCCCGGCACCAAATAGCCGTCTCACTCCCCTTCCGACAGACATTCATTGGCCCTGTAAGCTTCATACGGAGTGCTTGAGTGCCAAGTTGGGGCCCGCCGTCGTTCGCAACGGGCCACGGTGCCCGCCGGACGAGTTTCCTCGACATGAATCAACCTTGTCGAGAGCGTCTCGGCCTTCCCTCTTCACTTTGTATTCGCGGGCATTTGTGGCCCACGATGAAGAAACGATCTGCTGTCTATTGATTTGACATCTTGGTGCAAGGGCGCAGCTCTGAGGCTGTGCCGACTGATAATGTTACTCCGGGCGGTGGCTGGGCTCTGCATGTCACCGGCTGCACCTCGGCGGTGCTGACTGTGAATTCTTCCGCGTATAGGCTCGTGCGCTACGCTCTCAAGTCTGCTTAGTGACCCCTCAAAGTGTGTGAGTATCGTTATGTGTTTTCCTCGCCTCTGGACAGTTTATCCTTTCTCCACTTAGTGCCTACATTCGGAACGCAACGTGCTGATACCGAAGACAACGTAGAACGGCACTTGAAACCTAGCTTCGGTTCACAAGCCTACGACGCACGAAAGAACAGTGTCTATGTCAGAAATCATCTTTGCATTGCAGGAGGGATTACTGGACGATAAGCACGGGCATACTTACCCACACATCTTCAAATTACGAGCCGGACCGTACTTTGGACTTCTAGACGAGCTCAAAAGGGGTGGTACGATGGCACGAAGTGAGTATCCCACGCGGGTTCCTCCACGTGAAACGATCCGGCTCGGCAGGCATCGATACCAGCCTGCTTGGAATCACCGGAAAATGAATCGCAGCAGATCCAACGAGACCTGGCATGTCTGCTCTCTACGCCTCGTATGAGCACTGTCAGGCTGATATTCTTCTGAATTCTTCAGGCCTGTTCACAACCTTACCTGGACGATAGGGATATATTTCCTCGTGTCAAGATCTCTCACATATGCACTTGGGTTATCATCAGTGAAATTAGGAAAACTTCTAAAGTTTCTGGTAATTATGAGGTTTGATGGCAATTCATACTAGGCTACTGTCACCACAACAAGTACTCAGTAGTGTCCAGAGTACTAAGTATGTTTTGGCTATATGCTTCACGTCCTCTCACTCCACAATCATGTTTCGTCAAAATGAAGTTACTTCTTGTCCATTTCTGTCGCCCTTAAAGTGAAAGGAGTGGTAGTGGTGATGCATGCAGTGCAGCGAGTATGGCGGCAATTAGTCCGGTGGCAGATACGGGGGTGGAATCTCTCATCATTGTTAGTGTAGCATTCGCAACAGTTCCAGGTGACGGCATAGCGGGTAGGCATTATGATGAAATAATAGGATCCGGAAGAAGTTTGATGTATTCAATGGGTTGTCTTTGCGTTAAAGAAGACAAATGGTCAGTGTCACAGATGATCAGTGAATAGCTGGCCTCAGGATGTTTCCCAGATACCAGAGATGCTCAGATGTGCGGCTGTGAAAACTGTAATACACAGCCATGGAGAGCTTCTTGGTAAATTGATCAAAGGCATTCAATAGGTATGTGTGAGATCAATGTGGTTGTTCTGGAAGTACCGATTTCTTCAAGGTCTTTGTGGTCCATTGTATGTACTTGTCTACGCAGAGCTGAGAGAACTCCAATGACCGTACACAGACATGAAGAATGGGGCTGTTGGTTGACTCTCGAACGGGGTCCTGGAACCGGATCGTGTATATTGGTGAATACTGAAGCTTTCCAAGTTCGGATGGCTCAGTTCAGATTTCAGTCGAAATTGTGCTCAAGCACAGCTGGAATGCAGTCAGCACTGACAATTCTGGGAAACCTCTGAGCACCGAACAAAAGCACCTGCACGGATACATCCCGAGGTCATTCCAACCAGTGACTGTTGGATATTGACTAACAAACAGAGTAACCTCAGCGTTAGGATGCTTTCAGCGTCTCACACCGAATGGAGGGCTATAACACCAGTTGCATAATATTGTCCAGACTTCTATGGTCCTGGTCACACAGGTTGACAGGATGGCTGCTACTGCCTTCGCGGCTCAATATCACGATCCTGAGGTAAGTTGTCTGCAGAGATAACGCCTACCTGGGTACATTTCCCATGCTCTCATGGACCCTCGAAGAATTCTTTGAATTTCTGGAGACCTCATACTCACAGTTACTCTCGCCATGCGGCCAAAGGTAGTAGTTGGGCTCGAAGAATACCGGTAGATCGAGTCACAGCACTTACACACACTGGGCGGCATTGGTTACAATGCAGATCAAAGCAAAGGAGCACACAACTTACCTATGACATCCTCCAAGGATGGCTCGGGCAGATCTTGACCCAAGGTCTCTCGAGGCCTCAGCTCCACCGTCAGATTCGTCGACTTACTTACCTAGTAGTGTCCAATGAGCCATGGCGCTTGTCAAGTACTAAGTAGGTACCGCGCCACTACGAGTTCGGCATCTTTTATTACGCTTCATAATCATGACGCAAGATCTATGCTTTTGAATAGATAAAGAACCAACGTAGTACCGTCTGTGTTGACTTGGTGGACTCGGGTTGTTTGCTGTTTCATATTTACATATCGCAACTTGGACTCCCCCCATTTTTGATGACTCAAATTCAACATGGAGTTCATGGAATTCACGTTGGAGTTCACATTGATAAGATTTGCGTTCGTTCTCGTATTCTCATACTTGACGGGTGTGTCAACTGGGTTCCTTGTCACGAATACGTTCGACCTCCTTCTCACAACGCAGGACTCCTATTTACCAGGTTTATTGACATGGTGGATGTTTGTATGTTTTTTTGTTTTTGGGCGTTCTGATGGACCATGCTACCCTACCGGAAGGCTCTTCTAGAGCTCCAGTTTTTAATATTTCTGGGTATTGTGAGAGCTATAGTGCGTGGTACGTGGTACCTGGAATCTTTGTCTTCGGTACTATCTTCTACCCGCTTTGGGTCCAACACTTTCTCAATTACAGGGTTATTATGATTTCCGAGTTTGTTCCGTGATCTAACACGAAAATTTACTAATCACATGCTTGGTTCATAGTTTCAGAAAGAGGACCAGGAGGATGTCTTGGAACGCGGACGCAACGTCTGCACCATTTGCAAGCAGTCTTTCGATCGGCCTGTGGAGGCCATGACTTGAACACAATCATTGTGAATACAGTACAACGCGGATAAGCACTTCGTACTTTGCCCTGACTCCTCCCACTGCATTTTCCCCAGTAAGTCGACTCCATTCCTGATTCTAATTTTTGCGGGTAGACCACGATATGAAGAGACCACCAGGTAAGACGCCCGTGTATGTTCTTTTGCCATCCAGAGAATGGCGGCTACGATGGTGGATTTGTTCGGCCGCACTTGGGAGTAGTGGAAGTGCTGTGGACCGTGGACCTGTGGTCGAACTTGAGGCTTGGCAGCCTTGCGCATGAGAAGACGTTGAAATGAACCCTGAAATCTGGTTTAGGCGTAACCCCTGCTCATAATATCTCAATAATTCAGAAAACCCTGGAACGGTTGCCCAGTCAATCGCGCATAAGTAGTCTGTTAAATCGAGCTAAGCTCACAGCTACACTTGCTAGGCAATGACAAGAGTGATCGACCTCGGGAGGTCGGTCACCACTCAGCTCTTGCAACAGGTCAACACGCAAAGAGATACGCAAATCACGCGCGACGCTTTCAACACGGACTCCTGCAATGAAAATTTTCTTACATGGCTTCATCTCGATCTGTTGGGACCACGGACCTGGGAAATCGGAAGCAGACCCAAAGTGCCCTTGAGGGACACCACCCAAACACGGCCGCCCAAGGGCGGCTTCCCAAAGACGACTACCCAAATACACCTGCGAAGACACGAGTACCCAGAGGCGAATACCTAGAGATGAGTACATTAAGATGAGTACCTAAAGGCGGTTAAGTATTCAAAGCCGGGTGTCCATTACCAAGACGAAGACCGAATGCCGCTACCAAGGTATCCTACGCTGAGGCAGAGTAAATTGACCTGGTGCTTCTTGAATTCCGGCGACTCGTCTTTTTGCAGTAAATCTGTCAAGTCCATGAACACAGCACAGCATATCGATGGCTTGCCACGGTCCATATATTCCAATATTCGGCCAATGCTTACTAGTACAACAAAAGAAGCTGGAATTTTTATCATAAGGCCTCATCATCGAAAGCTGCCAGCGCTCCCAATACCCTCCCTCCGCTTTCCCCCCGGATAAAAATCATCCCTCGTGGCACCACCTAAAAATACAATGTGACCTTTTTTTTCTCTCCTCTCGTTTTATGTCACAGTTCTGACCTGCCACACTCCTTTCAAGCTCACAATCGACAGCTTCGGCACACTCAGCCGGCGATGGGAGCTGCTCTCGGACACGCAGATGCGGCTCTCGTGCGGCGACCCGGCGCGTCCCAGCTCCGAGAAGTCGTCGAGCGGCGTGCCGCCGATGCTGTGCCGCGCTGCCCAGCCCTCCTCGCCGCGCTGGCTGAGCGGCTTGTTCGGCGGGTCGAAGAAGTGGAACATCTTTGCGATGCCTGGCAGTGACCCGGCAACGAGGCCGATGGCCATTTCGATCTCGGACAAGAGAGGAATCCACACGTTGTCGTCTAAGCGGGAAGTTTGGTCAGCGTCCAGTCTGTTTTGAGGAGGTTGCGGCGCACAAAAGCCGATCTTCGAGGAAGGGCGCATCCATGGATGGCTAGCAGAGAAGTACTCACACAAAAAGTTTTGCGTGGAGGTGAAGTACACGATAAACGGATACCGTACCACGGAAACAACAGCTGCCAGACTCCCCAGCGCGAGCACAAACATAAGGCCGTACTTGATCCGCGGCTGCATCGACAGCCTCCGCAGGATGAAAATCGGCACCAGCGCATAGCCCGCGTCAGTAACGACCGTGACCGCGGTGATGGCGTACGCAATGGGCACGAGCCCGGGGACGTTACACGAGCCGACATACGGGTTCCAGCGCGTCTCGAGCGGGCGGCAGGCGGCGAGCTCCCAGACGATGCCGCCGATGCAGGCGATGTTGGACACGGCGACGAGCACGTAGATGGAGTAGCGGTAGCGGCGCTCGAGCGCGATGCGGATGACGGCGACGCCCACCGAGCTCTTGACGAGCGCCGACGTGGCGAGGTACGACACTTCCCACCAGACGTTGTACTGCAGGCTGCGGAGCGAGTAGGCCTCGAGCGGGTGGAGTCGGGCGTCAGGGACGCCCAGGCCGTATTGTGCGGCGAGGATGGCGTACGCAGAGTTTCTAGATGGAGGACGGGGCGTTAGCACTCACTCGATGGCACACAGGCGGAGCCAAAGATTCCTTGACGGCCTGGAGTGGCTCTCAAGATTGTCCCAAGATGCTCTCAACACTCCAGGACCGCAGCCTTCGAAAGTTTGGCTTGAAATCAGGGGAAAGAAAAGTTGCGCCGGGAATCGCCACATACATTGTAAGAGCGAACTACACGTCGCAAAGATTCTCATCAGCCAGAGTCCACTGCTGTACCAAGACGCGAGCAGTCAAGTCTCAGGAAGGGAACAGCATCAATATAGGTCGTGCTTACCAGGCCCAACACCGCCAGGGTATCGTCCAGCCCCCACACTTTGGACAACCATATCGCGCGGCACCAAGTCCTCAGCCCTACCAAGATCCACGAAAACGCAAGACCCACAAGAGCGACGAGGACGAACGCCAAAGCGCGGCCCTCGAGCTTGAGCGGCGACAGGAGGCTGGCTTCGTACGCGAGCTCGTCGGCGGCGGAAGCCATCGATAACGAAGTTGCGGGTTGTTTTGTGTTCTTTGTGTGGTTTCTCTCTCGCGATCAGGGTCCAGTAAAGCCGCCTAGCCGACTGCTGTTGTGTCGAGGAGGCCGGCCTTGTGTTTCACCAACATCGAACAGTGGACGGATTGATGGTCGTCGCTGAGTCGTTCGTCATATAACAATGCGTTTCCTTCGCTTTTTGGCTGGAACTTCTCCCGGAGGGGCGACTAGATGCTTGCTTGCCTCACTCCTGTTTTGAGGGCAAGTAAAACAAGAACAAGCGAGATCTCGTTGGAGGGCGGCCCAATATCATAATGAATGAAAGCGACCATCTTGATACCTCATCGCACCGCCGCTTGGAAGAGCGTCAGGGCCGAGCACGAAGGTTCGCAATTAGTATTGTGCGACGCAAAGTCTGCGATTGTGCTCTAAGCGATTGCCTGTCCCAGCGTTGCAGTTAGTTGGAATCGGGGATCCAGGTTGGCGGGCTGAGCCGCATTCCAACTAGTACCTCACTCCCTTTCTCTGGGGCAAGAACACATGGGATGGCTTCCTCGACCGCCGTTTGCAGTGAGAAGGGTGGGGAACGCTTGGCCACACTGAATAATATCCCAAGAACAGTCGCCTCCACCATTGTCAAACGCATATACGCGAGTGTCACATTTCGCATGCGATCATCGAGGGTTTGCCGGCTCTAGCTGAGACAGGCGATGCATTGTGCGGGAGAGGACAATGGGTGAGCTCGTGGCGCATGGGTACGAAAGTGTGCTTACCAGCGATTCGGGTCTGCGTGCTTGCTACTTTAAAGGGTAAATCAGGAGACGAGCGGACACCGTTGGCTACTTCATTGCAACCTGCCCGGTCAATGTCCGTGCAATTGCACAAATGCCGGCTCTCATCAGTATCGCTACCTAGGTACTTGATATGTTGCCGATCGGGCCTGAGAACAGAAGCACACGGCCAAAACGAGAATATTTCAGCATACCGGGAGGACATCATCTAGGTAGTACTATAGATAGTAGAGCCTCCCAGATATACGTCGAGGGCGATGATTCGCATCTGGATCGTACCGTCTCAGATCTGCCCTCGGGCCGGGAACTACACAGGAGCGGGTTTACTATGGTCTGGAAGCCCCGCGATCTCTTTGTGTGGGTTTCAGTAAATTGAGATGACTACTACAGTAAATTAGACCCGCACTGAAAGCACGCAAGTCGTATTGCAAGCTGGAAAACCGCTCACAGGCCGAAGTTGCCATGGAAAATACATAGTACATGGCTAATCCGACTTATGTGTATCATTGCATGCCATCTATACACAATTCCTCAAGGTCAACGCGCAGAAACAGGCTCTGATGCGAAGCAAACGGAAAATCGACGAAGTCTCTCTCCACCTCAAGTGCCCTATATGCTCTGAAAAGTCCCGAAAAAAGAAGGCCACTTGTCACATTAGGGCCCCAAGATGAAGATCCATCTTTCCGAGCCATCATGTGTACCAATTTTATCCCATGAAACCCGTAAGCACTAGTTCCAGCGTTGAAGAAGCAGACTCCCCACTTCACAGAGGCAAAGCTAGCTGCCGCCATTACTGCCACAAAGGCGCAATGGTCTCAACAGCCGTCTCCACAACACGGCGGACACGATCGCCAAAAGCCTTCTGCGCGCACTCGACCTCGAGGTCCTCGAGCCACACCTTCGCGTGCATCTTGTCGACCTTGATAGAAACACCCGGCACTGGGATGCCAATGCGGTGCAAGCGCTCCAGCTCGGTCTTTTTGCGCGCCTCGAGCTCGGCTTCGCTCTCATCCTCGCCCTCGCCCTCCTCCATTTTGACATTGTCGCCGTTGCTCTCATCCTTCTTCTTGACAACGCCATCCAGTTCGGGCAGCTTCGGCTCGGTAATGGGCGCGATGTTGTCTGCCCCGAACTGCGCCTCCAGGAACATGAAGAGGCGCTCGAGCCGCTCCTCGGGCGTGACATTGGCGAAGGGGTTGCGCTTGGGGAGGGTATAGCCGCTGTCTTCGTCGTGAGTGTCTGCGTCGGTGGCGCCGTTGTTGTGGTCGTGTGAGTGGTTGTGCTTGGACTTCTGAGCGGAGCGGCGGACGGCCGCGGGGCTGGTCTCAACGCTATACAGCACCGTCAGGACGCTATCCGCGATGCTGTCGTTCAGCAGGTTACCCTCCCACTCGAGCTCGATCTCGCCGTTGGCGCGGTAGCGCATGCTGACGCAGCCCATGACGAGGTAGCCGGCAAGGACCGGGTTGGTCTCCTCGGCGGCTACCTCGCCGTTACTGTCGGTAGCTACCTGCTCCTGCTTGGCCTTCATCTCGGGCAGCTCGTCGATGCTGCCGAAGGTGCCCTCGAGACCCCACTTGATGAGGTCTATACCGGCAGCCGATAGACGAATGCGTTGCTTGCAGACCATAGTGGTGGTGTTGAGGCCGGCGTATTCGCGCAGGTCTTCCGGGGCCATCAATGAGAGTTTGAAATCATTCTGTACGAGGACGCCCGTGATGAGCTGTGTGTCATCTTCAGGCCCGGGAAGCTGTGCAGGTGGGTTGATAGAGGCGAGTTTGCCGACGACCTTGGCAATCTTGTCTTGCTTGAAGGGAATGCGCAGCTCTTCGCAATTCTTGGGGCTGTAGATCTTGACTTTGACGGCTTTGTTCGAGTTCAAAGATAGAAGCTTGGACTTCAAACGCATCATGTTGTGCTGCTCGCCATGGACCAAGATCTGAGATAGTTAGCATTGTCTTGGAGTCCCTTCAAGATGGCAAGAAGGCTGGGAGGATCAAAGAACTCACCACTACTGGTGCAGCAATCTCCTCAATGAACTCGCGGTTCTCATTGCCATCCACATGAGCAGCAAAGGAAAACTCCTGAACACTGCATCTCCGGGGTATCATGACTTTCTCCGCATCGCCACCGGGAGCCCTGCGTCCACCAACGGCATTTCTCGTAACCACGGCCTGAATCTGCTCGGGTTCCTGCATGATCTGCCTGGCCATGGTGCCCTCGACACTGTAACCGGTGATGATCACACCGTTCTTGTCACTGGGCGCCCACCTCTCGAGGAGCTCACGGCTGACGCCACTCTGCAGCATACCAGGACTGGCCAGCATGACGGCACTTCCGACGTCCTCGAACCGGTCGAGACTCTTCAAGGATCGAATGAACTTGAAATCCCATGGTCCTCCCTTCCCGGCACCGTCACCGGTCGCCTCAGCCTCGGCCATGCGTTCCTTGAACAGGCGCTTGATGTTATCGTTCATGGCGCCGATATAAGTCTGGTACACCAGCATACACTTTCTGGCTAGGTTGCTTGCGTAGTAGATCGGCACCTTCTGGTACTCTGGGTGTTTCGCCCAGTATTCGTCCAGAATCAGAAGCAGTTCCTGCGCTCGGCCCAAGGCAAAGACGGGAAGAAGCGCTCGGCCACCACGGTTGAGAATACTGGTGATGGACTTCATGAGGGCCTGCTCACGCTCAAGACGCGGCACGTGCGAAGCAACGCCATATGTGGACTCTGTGATCAGCACGTCGATCTTGACTCCTCGTGGGACCTCGGCCGACACCAGATGACGATCCTGCTCTCGTGAATAATCGCCAGTGAAGAAGATGTTGAGTCCAGCAATTTCGATGAGGAACATGGCAGCGCCGAGGACGTGGCCTGCCGGATAAGGAGTGATGCGGATGGAGGAGATGGTATGCGTGGTGTAGTAGTCGATGGCTTCAATTTGCGGAAAGGTGCTGAGGTGATCTTGCTCGGTATATACAGGCTGGTTGGTCGGATTTGAGGAGGTGTTGCCGACGCGTACACTGTCCTGGATGAGCCATCTGTAGATGGCCTTGGTGGGATGGGTCATGAAGACGCGGCCCTTGAAGTTGGTCTTGGCCAAGACGTATGGCAGCGAAGCAGCGTGGTCGATGTGGAAGCTGTAAGCTGTCAGTATGGAGCGTTATGGACCAACAAAACCGTGGACTAGGTAGGATATCTGGTCTAGCTACATGATGGCATCAAAGAGGGGCGGAGCTTGGTTTCACGAGACAGAGGCTCAGTACAGAGGGGCCAATGGTTGCAAATTGTTGATATTCTGTATTGCTCGATACATGAGGGGAGGGGCAAAAATGGTACAGGGAGAAAAGTCCACTGCCCAAGAAGGTAAGGGGTTCGACATGGCGGACAACGAGCGCAGAAACCCCCGATGTAAAGGCGCAGCCTTTTCCTCCAAAGACACCATCACGGCCCAGTCCCAACATTTTAAGCAAGGGGATTTGGGAGCACTTACTGGCTTATGAGCAGTACGTCGACGGTGCTCAAGTCGAAGTCGTCGAAGAAAGGCAATGCAGCCAGTCCATCGTACGCTGGGTGCTGGCCGGCGTCAAGCTGTATTCGGATTAGCGGGTTGACTCGTCGGATTGGGAAGGGGAAGGAACAGGTACATACCATGACCGTCTTGCCCTTGTACTGGATGATGTGACATGACCGGCCGACTTCGTTTCCACCCCCGAGGCAGATGAACTTGAGCTCGTCCGAGGGATCCACAGGCTCATCGTTAACAGCGTTAGCCATGGCCGCAGCCTTGCGCTTTGAAGCCATGATGGCTGGTGTGATGTTCTTTGCTGTGTGACTGTGATGGGTGGTGTCCTTGGCTTCCGAAGGCCTTCAGACTGAACAATGGATGCAATCCAGGATTGGGAGGGTTGTGGTGGAGCAAGTTGAGCAGTTGAGCATATGAGCAAGCCAACCCCTTGCTATAGGTACTCTAGAACTTAGAAATAAGTGAGGACTGGTTGGGCGGAGGTTTATCCTGATTAGGATTATGTCATCACTTTTCTCCTCATGAATTCGCTGGGCAAATCAATGTTGGTAGTTTGCATTTTGAGGCTGTTGTCGCAAAAGGAGCCAAGATGAGATGTTGATCTCGAGGTTGGGAGTCGGCGCCGCAGGCTGAGTGACAGGGATCAAGCTGCCGGGATCAGGCGTCATGTGACCGGCAATCGAGCAAGCCAAGTCTCAAATCGACTGTTCGCCTTGACTTTCACCTCTGCAACATACAACGACCAGGCCCATTGCTACAGCTTCTCTCAGCTCCATTCATGCTGAATTTGATATTGATGCAAAGTTCAGACTGTATCTGCAGCTAGCTTCTGTCTATGAATGGGTTGCGGACTTCTCTTCACAAAATTCGAGGTGCTATTGAGAAGCTAGGCAGGCACCTGCCTGGGTCCTAGCACCTCCCTTCACGACGACTCACACCCCCTCCTCAACCCCGCCATCCCATCGCCATCACCATTAGACGCGACAACCCCCTTGTCTTAATCGCACACACTGCGCACCACATCGCATTCACTTCTTCACCACTGGGGCGCTTTTAGGAGTCCATGCCAGCCTTTCTAAATCGTCTCATCCAACCTTCCCCGCCGACAACTATTTCAACCCGCCGACCCTGAGTCAACTTCCCATCTATCACGCCCTCAGCCATCAACACCCGTTGCACATAATGGCTCACCCCACCCAGGGTCAGGTCCCACCACCAAGGACTTACACGCCCCAGCACCCGGGTCAGATCTACAACGGTCGGCCCTTGACTGCCGGCAATTCTCCTGCCGCGCAGCAGCCAGGTTTCGCGCTCCCCGGTGCTCCTTCCCAAGGCGTTAATAATCGACCCCAAGCCCCACCTGGACGCGCAGGTTCATTCAGCAACTCCCAGCCCGGCTCCCCATATTCGATCGCGTCGCCTGGCTACGGTCCTGCTAGCCCCAACGTCTCGTCGCCTACAAACGCGCCTGCCACGTATCAGAGCCTGCAACCCGCTCCTAACCAGCAGCCGCACTTTGCGCCCGTCGTGAATCGCAATCCCCCTCACAACCCAAACACCAACACCGGCTACTCTCGACCACCTCACATTCAGTACAGCCCTACCGGCACTGCATCTCCTACCATGGCCTCTGTTCCATCCCCCACCGCGACCACATCGATTGGCCAGCAGCAGCAAAACCCCCAACAGCAACAAGCACAGCAGCAACCGCAACCGCAACCGCAACAACAGTCGCAGCAACAGTACACCAACCAAACCTTTGCGCCCGCCGTCACTGCCCCGCCCACTCCTGGTGCCATGGGTCCTCCGACCGGTCGCCCCCAGCGCGAGTACGAGTACGATGTCACAGACAGTCTTATGGGTACAGGTGTGAACATTCGAGACGAGGAGAATGCGCTTGCCGAGTATTACACCAGCTCTTACGCCCACGATGTTCTGCCTGCGAGTGAGCCTGGCAACCGCACCTTCACCCAGGCAGGCGAGGACATCGGTGGCATGTCTCAGAAGGAGTACGCGGCCCGCGAAGCTGAGCGCCAATGGAACGACTCTGCTCACCGTCTGGCCACTACGCGCGCTGCCGAGCACAACAACCCCTTCCTGAACTGGGCCGCCCTGCACGCTCGCATGGACAAGATCGCAAAGAGCCACAACATCGAGCTGAACCTGGACAACAAGAACAACCCTCAACAGGCGCATGTCCAGAAGTCCAGAAACCTGGCCGACTTTCCCGCTCCCAAGTTGACCGTTACGACCATGGTTGGCCCCGATGGCGTCATGGTCGAGGTTAACGGCTCTGTCGTGCCCACGGAGAGTTTCCTGGCAGATCAGCTCACTCTGATCTCTCTGGGTGCCAAGCAACGTGTTGTAGGTCTTATCACCGAGTGCGACAAGCTGGCGACTCATCGACAGCAGTCATCTCATGGTGTGATTCCTATGGCTTGGGCCGAGGATGGTATTCCCCTGGATGCTGTCGGCCTTTACGATCCAAATGACGTTCAAGAGAATAGTGCGGGTGCCAATGGTACTGCTGGTGATGGTTCTGTCACCACCAAGAAGCGTACGTCGACTGTTTTCCTGCTATCCAATGACCTCCTAACACATTTCCACAGGTCCTCTCAACGCCCACTCGCAGTATTTGCGTGACTGGGCTCGCGAAGAGCGCCGCCAGGAGGAAGAGCGGCTTCGCAAACGACAGAAGCGTCGTGCAGAGGAGACCGCCGCGCAATCTGGCTCTCGCGCTGGCTCCAGCGCTCCCACCCCCGGTTCCTCGGCACCCGAGCCCGACAAGGCGCCTACCAAGAAGGAGGCAAAGAAGATTGCGGCTCAGAAGCATGACGCCTCGGCCGAGAGCGTCAACAGCACCACCGCCCAGTTCCTGGGTGGCAAGAAGAAGAAGTACTCGTGGATGACTGGCGGCGCATCCAGTCCCCGGACCCCGTCCCGGCCTGCAGGTGGCGCAGCTAGCACCCCTGCATCTGCGGCTGCCTCCAAGGCCCCTGAGGACGCGGCTCTCACTCCTGAGCCTCGCAGCGTGATGGGCACTTGGCGCGAGTACAGCGAGAAGGGCAAGAACATCCAGCTGCGCGATTGGATCCACGCTCTTGAGCGTGATCGCAGGGATGAGCTATCTCTCTACAAGGCGCGCAATATGCAGCGCAGGCCTTGAACAAGGCGAAAACATACAGATGGCTTGACTGAGCGTAACAACATGGTCAGGCCTTCAAAAGGGGTATTGTGGATTGCAGTTTGCGGACTGGCGGAGAGAGTACAGTGCTCTTTAGCACGATGGTCCGGCATATCCTTGCCATGGGTAGCATGTTCAAAAGATGGCAATGTGGAGCACATTGCTATTTCACTCGACCTCACACGAGATTGATGACCAGCTGGTCAAGTTCATTTCTCAAAGCTGCTGCTGGGATCTCCAACAGTCACCGGCGGTTGCAAGTCCTCTTTGATCTCCTCACGAGACTAATACTTTGCATTTGATGGGTGGAATTCATTGCGATTTGCGTTTATAGCCTGGCGTTTTACGAGAATGGAAGGGGGCATCACACGGTTTCGGTCTGTTGGAAGGCGCTCATTATTCCCCTTTCAACCCTTGGGGATTTCAATTCTCCAAAGCTCTTAAGAAGATACCAAGGAAGGAGGGAGGAAGGGGGGAAAACAGGGAACATAACGACGACTGCGCTTGGTGGACTTTCTTCGGCGGATAAGACGGAAACTTCCGCGACAATTCACACGGTTCTCGGGCAAGTAGGGAACAAATACTCGTGGATCGTGGACCACATTGTACAGAGGCAAATGGATACCTCATGCGCGCGGTTTGAATGAGGCGCAAATCAAATCAGGCTGGTAGATATGGGACAGCCTCCCGGACGAAAAGAGCCGGTCTTGCGGGCCTATAAGTACATAGCGCGAATGAAAATGGTGAAATACCAACAAGGCTCCGAACTGGTGATATTGTTGTAGGATCCGTCAATCACTCCCTACCTATCACAGGGGCAGGATCGAATGTGTGTCCGTACGGTGAAAACCTCTTGGGTAGTGCTTTGAGGTGGTTTTGAGGGAAGGGGACATTAGGGGGAAAGGGGGGGGGGGCGGATTCGCAAGCCGGATGGACAACTCCGGTGCCGGTGCCGGGCAAGCTGTTGACGTCTTTCCTGTCTCTTTTCTATAAGGGCGGCATTCACCACGACACACCATCTAAGCCAGACTCACTCGTTTTATCCTCCGCCCTATGTTCCTAAACTTCAGACGAACACGAAATCTGGTGCCGAAAATTCACGCCCATTGCCGCCGTGCCCATTCTCCAGCCACCAGCCTCATCGCGCTACCACAGCCAGGACGCCGCAGCTTCTCCTCAAGCTCTTTCAGAATGACTTTGGCGGTGAGTACTTACTATATGGAAATGAAAAGACAGCGAATTCAAAGCTGACCTTTCATGTGCGCGATATAAAGGCGGTGGGTCAGATCTGCTCGACGGCGTCTATGGCGCATAACCTCGAGCAGTGCCGCAGCTTGATGGCACAGGCGGCTGGGAAGGGCGCGAAGGTGTGCTATCTTCTTTTCTTTGGGCCCATTCCGGCAGACAGACCTGCGTAGCGAGTCAAGTGATGCTTTCTGTTCAGCGTGGCTCAATGCCCGCGAGGAATGACCGCAGTCTCATGTCCGGTCTGTGTCGGATGCCAGACACACCGCTCACACAAACATAGGTGATCTTCTTCCCCGAAGCCTCCGACTACATAGCCTCGTCTCCCCAAGAATCGCTCTCCCTCGCCAAATCCGAGTCCGACTCCCCCTTCGTCCAAGGTCTTCAGGCCGCTGCCCAAGAGCACAAGCTGCATGTCCACGTCGGCATCCACGTTCCGGTCGCACCAGCCTCCTCAGGGAAAACTCCGGGCGACCACCAGCAGCCCCCGACAAAGCTTCTCAACCGCACCATCTGGATCTCCCCCACCGGCACCATCGACCCCGCCAAAAGCTACGACAAGCTCCACCTCTTCGACTTTGGCGCCCTGCGCGAGTCCGCGCACACCCAAGCCGGCACCGCCCTCACGCCGCCCTTCGCCTCACCCGTCGGCCGCATCGGCAGCCTGATCTGCTTCGACCTGCGCTTCGCGGAGCCCGCGCTCGCGCTCGCCCAGCCCCCTCCACCGCGCTCAGCCTCAGCCTCAGCATCCCCAGGGCAGCAGCAGCAGCAGCACGACGCATCACCGCCGCCGGCGCAGGTCCTCGTGTACCCGTCCGCCTTCACGGTGCCCACCGGCGAGGCGCACTGGGAGACGCTGCTGCGGGCGCGGGCGATCGAGGCGCAGTGCTGGGTGGTGGCGGCGGCGCAGGCCGGGTGGCATCATCATTCGGCGGCGGGGGGCGACGACGACGACCAGGAGGGGGCGGCGAGGAAGCGGGGCAGGGTGAGTTATGGGCGGAGTATGGTGGTGGATCCGTGGGGGAAGGTGGTGGTTGCGCTGCCCGGGGTCAGGGAGGTGGCGGGCAAGGCGGGGGAAATGGTTATGGAAGAGGGCGCCGTGGGGGCGTTGGGGCTGGTGGATATTGACTTGGAGGTGTGGGAGGGCGTGAGAGCGCGAATGCCGCTTGTTAGGAGGACGTGAGTCTGTTTTTTTCTTCCCCTTTCCTTGTGTTTCTCCTGTTTTTCATCACCTGGTGCCGCACCGGTGGCATATACCGGGGGCTCGGGACGCTCAAGCCGACTCGGTGCAACGTCGCTCAGATTGGTTTTGCAGCTGGTCTTGGAGTGTCCTTGCCTGCGCAGAAGCAATCATGCATCCAAACGCGTGTTGTGCGAAGCACGGGATTGGTGATAAGATTCTGCACGGCGCCGGATCTGCACTTTGTTCGTCGCTGTCTCATCTCAAAAAGACGGAAAAAGACCTTTTCTCTCATTTATCACTTGCATGTTTCGCTGCGACGCACAGACTTTGCTTCTTTCACTGACGCAATTTCTGTTAGGGACGTCTATCCCGAAATATGAGAGCCCGCAGAGGCCGCGAAATCTGACATCGGACAGCTCATTATGAGTTGCCGCTCATGAGGGCATTCCCATTTCCGCGCCTCGCGACTTTGTCGGCGCCATATCGCCTGATCACTCGAAAGGGCGGAATGAGCTGTCACTTTGGCAAAGGCATGGGGCAGAGGTGACCAGGCATTTCTCGCTTTGCGGGAGTGAGGTTCTCATCGGGACCGCGCTCTGTCTCCAAAGTTTGCACAAACGTCAACCCCACCCACACCACACTGACAGCCTCGTTGCTTGCGCTGATGTTCAGGGCCGGTGTCATCTGAATTTTCTTCCCAAACCACTTTTCTCTTCTCACAGACACTGGCGATCCCGCAAGTGTTTGCACCCCCATTGCTTTTGCATATGACGAACTGTTTCGTCTGAACTCTTGTCTTCCGCGTCGCACACGCATACATCATATGCGAAACAGCCTGGTAAGGCTGGCTAGCTGCGCTGCACAACAGGGATCAGCCCAACTTCCCGATCGTCACCGGCAGCGTGGGCCGTTCGGTCCGGAGCCGAGGTTATGTAAGGGCATTGAATTACCGTACAGTGCTGTACAGTGCTGTCACGTTGTACTGTACATGCATAAACACGGGGAGTGGATACGGTATGCATCTATTCTCGTCGCCGGCGGCCGCGCCTGGGTGGCCGTATGGTGGGTTCGGTACTCCATTTACTGTTTCGCCAGTCCTCGTGAGGTAAGGTGAGTAAACGCTACGGGTGCTTCCGAACCCCTACTTGGCATCACTTGCCTAAGGGTAAGGGGTCCACGGCCTGACGCGGGAGTGCCAATTTTTTCGCTGGAGACTTTGGGTGTTACTCGCTGATCACAAAGGGGGGCAGAAGAGGAGGAGGAGGAGGAGGAGGAGGAGGAGGATGATGGTGATGATGATGATGGACGGGATAGTCAGGGGCGCGCCCGGTATTGAAACGTCAGACGCGGGTGCGAGCCGGGGATGGAGGGAGGTTGGGGGTGGGGGGGAGCGTTGACGTTCTGGTGCAACTGTCGGGTGGTCGTGACACAGGCCGGTCAGAACATTGTTTGAGCGAGCACGAATTTCCAGGGTGGTCTCTTAGCATTTGCCTTCGCCCCGGGAAAAGCTTCCTGTGTTCTCGGGATCCAGGGTGTACGACATGGGAGCCCTAGAAGGACGGACAGACCGAGTATATAATGTAAATAAGTTGTGACAGAAGGGCCGATAATGGTAGTATGAAGGACTCCGAGACTAAAAACCCGGTCGTGATCAACTTGACAGGCCAAACATCCAGTGACAGATGTCAGGCATCAATCTTTAGTGATATAGTAATTAGTGACGAAATTTCCCACCAACAGAGTCTCTCATGGTTAGGAGCAGCCTTTGACAGCTTGAATGAGCCGTTAGGACAGCCTGAACTCGTAGTGCGACCCTCTCTCGCCTCCCACACAGGGCTGGCTGGCCTTGCTGGCTTTCATTCTCCCATGACCGAAGTGCGAACCCTTCCAGCCTCGGCGCCCGGCGCAACGCAGTTTCCGAATCTCGCTTCCGACTCACTGGGTGAAAAAGGTTCGGGGTTCAGGCTGTTGCGGTCAAGGGCCAACAACCAACCACTCTTCAAACCAACAAAAAAAAAAAAAAAAAAAAGGCCACGTAGTTTATAACAATGCTGGCCCCCTTCCCCGGGGAAAGGGATGGCCGCCGGGGCAAAAGCGAACAGACCCTGGCCCCATTTCCTTCCAGAAGCAGTGGAGTTTGGCCAAGCTCCGTCACGAGCAGAAGAAAAAAGAGACTGTGGTGGTGGAGTGTTTTTTTTTGGTTTGTTGTGTGGGGCCACTGACCCCAAACCCCAGGCAACGGCTCAGGCCGATCGCTTGATGCAGGTACGGATTTCAAGGGTGGAGCAAACGTAGCGTGGGAATGTCCGCTAGAGGCCTGATCCTGGGCCAGCCGCGGCGCGGCGTTGAAGTTCCGGAGGAGTGAGGATCTACCTAGGTACTTATCTAGGTATGTTCTACGGAGTACCTAGGTACAGTCTGTATGATTTTGTAGGAGGGAGGGATGGTGTCCAGAATGTCGGGAGGGAGCTGGATAGCTGGCAGATTGGTCATCTCTGGTAGGGCCGAGTTCCGAGGGGAAAGCAAAAAGAGGGTTTGTTTTTTGTTCAGACCGGTCTGCTTGTTAGTTTGGGTTTCCAAGAGACTTAGGTATCTCGGAGTCGGATACCCCAAGATAGTGTTCTGTAATATCCCACCACACCACCACCCGCACTCCCGCGCGCTCCCGCGCCACGCAGAAGGAGGATGGGTGAAGGTGTAATTGATAAAGCTAGTCAGTCAAATAATATATCCCTTAATAACGCACCCTCTTTTAATCGTA